>JAUZST010028759.1:0-29812 GCA_034779995.1 Parotocinclus haroldoi | reverse complement strand
AGAATGAGTCCTCAGTGGGAGGTCCTTGGAGGCACATCGTCTCCCAATGTCCAACGATGGAGGGAGCCACTGCACTCCGGCGGCACTGGTCTCCATCGGCGGAGACCAGCAGAGCGACGCCGGGCCGGAAGAACATCCAAGCGCGCGGTGCTGAAACTGGTACTGGAACACCAGCACTATTCAGCTCTACAATTCAAAAGGCTGTTCAACCCCAGGCTGTTGTTACATTTGAAAAAATATGTTATTGTCAGCATGAGAAGTATATAAAACACCACAACACTGCACATTAACAGATTTACTACTACCATTGTTTTATTAGTGCTGCTAAGCAACTAAATTTAGCATGTCAGAGCTCATTAAATTTTTTATTTTACATGAAATTCTGCTTAACAAATGTATTCACGCTGGATGTCAGTGACGTGAAACTGTTACTTAAGGCAAATTCCCATAAACTGCAAAATACTGCTGGCAAACTGCTATTGAGACTGCTGCTGGATTACGGCCCATTCCGTTATTACAGCCCCTAAGAATAACTAATTTTAAAGATGGCTTTTCTCTTTAATAATTTAATAACTTTATTATTTTTATTAATAATAAATCTGTATCAGATTTGGACAATAAGTTTTTCAGTCTATGATGTGCAAGTACAAACTGGTCTTTAGAACAATCAGACAAAAGTTCAAACCAGAAATGATTACCATCATTAAATATAAAAATATCATTTATGGGCCAGAGCTGTTAAGGACAACACCTGCCACCATATTTAAATTGGGGTGTGTGTTTCGGCAGGATTCGCCTGTGGAAGGTTTATTTATGGCATTTTTTTTTTACTGCATGGTGGTTAGTCTTGGATGTACTTGTATTTGGTTCCATGATCGATCTTGTGCTGGTAAACTGAATAGGACTTTTTCTTTCAAGCATTTCCCTTAAGATTCTTTCTTTCCTTAAAAAAGGAAAATTTCCCTTCCTTGTCTCCTAAGTGGCATATAGCATGTGACATTTGGTTCACGGGGTCTCTTAATAAATTTGCTCAAGGGGTCTTGAACCGCTTAAACCATTGCTTCACGGGTCTCAAGATGCTTAGCCCAATGGTTCACAGGGTATTAAGTCACTTGGATTGTTGGCTCACATTCTCTCAAGCTGCATAGCTTTGCAGGGTTAAGAGGTCTCCAAACACTTTGCTGATCTTTGTCTTAGTATTCTGGTTTGGTGATCATTAGTTCATGGTGCTTGGCAGTATCTTGATAATTTTCTGGACTTGGGTTGTTTTCTACTTTGATCAAAGTAAATGCTGATCAAAGACAAAGTGGAAGAAACGTACAGTGCTGTGCAAAAAGCTGTGCATTTTATATTTTTCAATTTATATTCTGCTTATTCTTGAGTTAAGCTTTAGTAGTCATAGTATCTGTTACTGCACAGTTAGTGTTTGTCATTCTCCCATCCTTCACTAGTGCTCACAGAATGCTGCCTACAGGATGCTGGTGGCTGGAAATATTTGGCTAGTGGAATATTTATATTCCAGCAGTCATACTAAAGTGACTGGAGTGTCCAGGAGCACTGCAGAGGTAACCGAAAAGCAAAGGAACATGGAGTCTGTTTCAACCCCTATTCCAGTGAAGGACTTTGTGTGAAATATAAATAAAAACAAAATACGCTGATTTGAAAATACTTTTTAACCCATATTCAGTTGAATGCACTACAAAGACAAAATATTGAATTTTCAAACAGATTAACTTGTTGTTTATTGCAAATATTCTTTCATTTGAAATGTGATGCCTGCAACAAACAGGGGCAGGGGCAACAAAGATAAGATAAGATAAGATAAGATAATCCTTTATTAGTTCCACAGTGGGGAAATTCACTGTGTTACAGCAGCAAGGGATAACAAGGCACTCAGTACATAAAATAGACAAATAAACTACACAGTATATACAAATGAATAATAAAAATCAAGAACTCTTAAGATTGTATGTACAATTGCACAGGGGTAATGTAATAATATCATCAAAAGATTCAGAAAATCTGGAAAAATCTCTGCAAGTAAGCGGAAAGTCCGAAAACCAAAACTGAACACCTGTGACCTTTCGATCCCTCAGGTGGCAATGCATTAAAAACGAACATCGTTCTGAAATGGACATTACCACATAATCTCTGAATGTCATCAAACCTGCTAGTTAAGTGCTAGTTAAAATTGTACCTTGCAAAGCGAAAGCCACATATCAATAACAACCAGAAACACCGCAAAGTGGAAATGTGTCCTGTGGTCTCACAAGTCCACATTTCAAATTGTTTTTGGAAATCATGGGTGTCATGCCCTCCAGGCCAAAAAGGAAAAGGTCCTTTCCGGGTCCTGTCCGGATTGTTATCAGTGCAAAGTTCAAAAGCCAGCATCTCTGATGGTATGGCCATAGAATGGGTCACTTTCACATCTGTGAAGGCACCATTAATGCTGAAAAGTACATACAGTACATCTACATATAGCCATCTAAGCAACATTGTTTTCAGGGACGTAACTGTTTATCTCAGCATGACAATACCAAACCACATTCTGCACGTGTTACAACAGCGTGGTTTCGTAGTAAAAGAGTGCGGGTACTAAACTGACCTGTCTGCAGTCCAGATCTGTCTCCCACCGAAAATGTGTGGCACATTATAAAGTGTAAAATACGACAATCGAGATCCCAGACTGTTGACTGTTGAAGTTGTACAAAAGCAAAAATAAAAAATGATTCCACCTACAAAGCTTAGTGTGGTGGTTCCCAAACACTTATTGAGTGTTGGTTAAAGGAAAGGTGATGTAACACGGTGGTAAATTCTTTGGAACGTGTTGCAGGCATCAAATTCAAAATGAGAGAATATTTGCAAAGTTTATCCATTTGAACTTATATATAATATAATATCTTGTCTTTGTAGTGTATTTAGTCTAATATAGGTTCCCAACTTTATTGGAATTGGGGTTGTATAATTGAATTGCTTATGTATAACTCATAGGCCCAGCATAATTATTCATATCAGCTAATCAGGTCTTGGTCTAAGTTCTAAATGTATATAAGAGTCAGTGTTGGCGAGTATGTGATTGTAATAAAATGACTTTTACAATTGTGTCATTGTTTTGCCAGGTTGATTGTGTAGTCTGATGCTGTTTAGAGATGTAATATCAGTATACATATTGACATATCTATAACTATCAGTACAATATCAACAATCTCTTTAGCATAATGCAACATTAAACATTAAATGTTTTGCACATCAAATCACAAAATAATTTACGCTGAACTGCAGTAACACTCTCCTACTCTAAGAAGAGTTTTCAGTCTTTTATTGATCAGTATGTTATTTTATTTCAAATCTGCATTTCTTTTGGGTATGGTCACGACCCAGATTGCTTATTAAACACCATCAGCAGTTATGAAAATAAAATAATTATCATTGCTATGAATTGGATAATTATAAGTGTAACTACCAGATTGGTTTAAATTGACTCTTGTCTTCTGAGACACAGCGGCTGAATCAAGTCTTTTGAAAAACTATTGAGGGAATCCAAAAGTGCTTACCTTGACAAATAAAGATGCACTGAATTGCCCTCAGAGCGTTCTCTCAAACTTCACCTGACTGCAATTATGGGAGCTATGCAAATTCCTGTTGTGCAAGGCTTCAAGGGGGTCGGAGAATTGGCTTTTACTGAGTTAAGAACTCCTTTGGAGCATATTATAAGGCAATAAATAGTTCGTCCCACATTTTTCAACTTTCGCTGGAAGAACAACACCCAGATGCAGCCAAGACTTACCGTAGTGGTAAATGCTGCATACTGTGCTGTACTGAACGGTCCTGTTTTCAGAATGCATTGTCATTGTGTATAAGTGCTCATAAAGAAAGTAATGTTACATAAGACATTGCAAAGCATTACCTGAGAAGACCGCCTGAGGCATTACTTTGTATAAGACTGTCCTAAAGCAAAACTCATGTTTGAACCTTCAAACAGGCCTTCCTTACATAACCGTATTTTCACTTCAGCAAGAAGTTACAATGCCAGAAGCATTTCGCTGAGTTTTTGCAATGAGCAATAAAGTGTAACATGGCAGGTTGTGTCAGGAAACTAATAAACGCCAGGGCGGTGTGTTGTAGCCTTCGCCCAGCAAAGAATTGTATGTAAATTAGTGTCATGATTCTGGTCATAAACTGTCTATGGCAGCACAGGTGCACCGGTTATCAGCTGTATTATTCTGTATGAAATGTTGACCGGAATGGACATTGGCCAGGCATTACCATAGTCTCACAGTCCTTTAAGCTATTGTAAAATAAATATAAAGGGTATGTTCAATATTATTTAGGGTAGGACAGGCACATACACTTATGAACAGAAATTACAGCAGAAAGTTATACACACAAACACAAGTAAACTTGCACAAAATAGTCTATAAGCCCATTATCTGAGTTCAGTCCTTAGTCCCAATAGGAGCTAATGGTAAAGTGAACTTGTAAGATAGTAAGATTTCACATTAATTAAGGATTTCTTAGACTCCCACCTCTGCTTGCGGAGCTGTAGCGTTGATTGGCTGTTCACACATTGCTATTGACACGATGCATTGGTGGTTGTCCTACCAAGTCTCTGCACAGAACCGCAATCTGCTAGACAAGAACCCACTGCAGAGTCAAATTAAGGACAGCAGAAGAAAGGATATACACTGCCCTGTAATGATAAGCTGCCATATTAGATAGCATAAAGTACATAAATATGCAGGAAATGTAGAAATCTGTTATAAGTATTAAGTATTGTGAATTTTGTGCAGTACTGTATACTGTAACATTGTAAGTCAGGGAGCACTATACGATGTCTTTGCCATTTTGTGCATTTACAACATCTGGGGTTAACAGACCAACTTCTTACTGTAGTTTATTACAACTTCAAGTCCCCCCTCATTAAAGCAAATGGACATTGATGTAACTAGTGGACAAGATGTGTTCAGTATGGACCAGAAGGTTTAGAGTTCAAACCCCACCTCTTCCAAGCTGGCACTGTTGGGTCCTTGAGCAAGGCCATTAACCTACAACTGCTTGGATTGTAAGACTGTATCAATTGTAAGTTGCTCTGGATAAGAGCGTTTGCTAAATACTGTAAAAAAAAAATGTTGCATACCTCTAGTGCTGGCTGAATTTACAATGGCGCATTGTCTCAAAGCAGCTTCACAATATTATATTATCTTAAAAGGCCAATCCCAAATTTAGCAAGCCTAGGGTGACTGTGGAATGGAAAAACTCCCTAAATAAAGAAGGAAGAAACCTTGGGAGGACCAAGACTCAAAGAGGGATCCATCCTCCTTGGGTGAATGGGTAATATATTTTTTAATTAAAAAATATTTTTAATTACCTAATATATACCTGATGCTCTTTGCGATGCATTGCATTTGTATCATGCCACCTAGGATTTCTTTTCCTATAACTTCATGCCCTGTACTATTTATTCCTCACTATACAACTTTAAAGTTGACATCCTAACTAGGGTCTTGTAACCTTTCTGCCTATTGCCCTTTACACAAGTGTGAGACACGCAGACGATTTGTGGTGTATGAATTGTGATCAGTGTGTTATAATGTTGTCAGATAAGCATTGTGTAGCTGCTCGATCGTATATGGTGCTTCATAGGGCATAAAGCAGATCTGATATGAGCTGCTGGAGATATAACCATAGAATAAATTAGAAGTGTTTGATCCAATTTTAGAATACAAATGAAAATAATGGTCTAACCTGTACTGCAAATGTTTTATATTATTATATGCATCTATAATTAGCTCAAATGTGTTCTGTACCAACAAAACTGCACAATGTTTGGCAAATTGCCTTTCCATAAGCCACCTGAAGTACTCACATGGTGCTGGGTACTGGAAAATAATATAATAAGTGATTACCATCCACTCACACCTCCCACACATTGATTTATTGCGTATAACACCATACCATGTGGTGCTTTATATCAAATTCGTTAGGTTGACTATGAAGAACATGCTGTACTCATGAATGTCCTATGTGGATTGATTCCTTTCATGCCCTATTTGTTAAAAAATAAATGACTAGCCATAATTTGAGCAACTAGTCATGTAATCAGTCTTAAGGAAGCCAATCTGATGTGTGGATACAGCACACAGCCCTCGCTGGAGAGATGGAATTGGGACTGTAGTGGCCTGTCATGTAAGGTCCATAGTTTAAACCCCATCTGTGACAAATTGTCATTGTTATTTCCCTGTTGAGACTGTAAACCAACAATTTCCTGGTTCGTAAGATTGTTGAAGTCGGTCTGGAAAAGCAGAAAAGTTATATGGTGCTTTGGATAAGGGTGTCTGCTACTGTCTAAAATCCAAAAATAAAAGCGTTTGTTATTTTCTTGTCCTCTACAAAACCAATACTTTTCTACAAAATTTTTGTTTCTGCAATTTTATCTAGATTGCTTGTAGCTGTTTGTGTGTAGTCCAAAGATTATAAATTCACTATGTTAATTGATTATGCTAAATCTGCCGTGTGTGTTTGTGTGTGTGCGCGCACTCTACTCTCACTGTAACCTTGTGTATTGATTTACCATTGTTTGTCTATTGCTGAAATGGGCGGCACCTCCACCTCTCAGCAAGGTCCAGGGTTCAGTCCCAGAGTGGAATGGCCTGGGTCCTTTCTGTGTGAAGTCTGCATGTTCACCCTATATTCTACACAGTCACATTCAAACTATCACTGTGAGTAATAGTGATAATAACAATAATAATGCATTAATTCCAGCTATTTTCTCGTCATTTCTACACATTTCAGAGTGAGAATGTAAGTAGTGAAGACAGCCCATTTTATTCAGTTATGCTCTAGTCTCCTCTAGGATGGAACTGCAAAGAAACTGAATGATTTGAATCGAGTACTAACAACTTCAGTGACAATTTGATTCCTGGTCTCTCTAATGTGTGAAATAGCTCCAAATGCTTTGCAAATTCACTCAGAACCTTCTATAAAATGCTGACTCAATACATGGCTCAATACACAGCATCTGAACATCGATGCACTGTGAAACACTTTTTACCACCCAAGTGGATGTACTTGTGTGAAAACAGAATCATGTGCTGGTGCTTTCTTTTGTAAAGCTGTTATTAAACAGTGACTTCATGAGCGATTTATTTTTGACAAAGGAATAATTTTAGCAAATTAGTACCGTTTTGATTTTGCATTATTGTTGTCAAGCCACAGCGTATAGTGACTTGTTTTTGCAGCACTCCTGATGTTCAATTATCATATTTATTAATTATATAATTGTAACCAGGAGTAGTAAAGTAGAAATGGAAGGTGGTGGAACTATACTCGATTGGGAAAGAGCTTATAACCAAGTTTATTAGAGATTAAAGGCATGATAAAAGACACTTTCCACACCACCTAACAAGCACGACCAACCAACGACCGCACAATTTTCATTATTTATAACCTTATGCAATTCATAACCACCAAACGACTTGTCACATGTTTATAACACTGCAAATGCATTCCTTTAAAAATAAAAGTAATGTGTTTTTTTTTGCTACCAATTACTTACATGTGGTAAGAGGAACTGCCTGGATAATGGATAAATGGATAATAAGTTATTAAGTAAAACTTTTTGTTTCAACACTCGTTGTGAGTCAAGTCATGTGAATGGAAATGTCTCAAAACGGCTTTAAAATGTTTGTAAATAACTCAAAATGAAGCGTATAACTCGGCACTTCACTCTTCTGTACCGAAATATTCTGAATGTATTTTATATAACTAGGAAGACTGCACTTACTGCCAAATTAATACAATCGAATATAATATTTAATTAAATCATTAAAATATTAAAATTAAATCAAACTAATTAAAAGATTGTCTTAACATATATGTCAAGCAATAATCTTACAACATACTTCAAACTTCATAAGGCTAGGGGATTGCCGCCAGTCAGCAATGGTTGGTACATCCTCTCCAGTGGCACTGACTGGGATGCAGGTATAACAGGATGCTTTATGAAGTGTTGTTATAAAAATGTTACTTAAGCATTTCAGATGTGTATTTTGTTTTTGTATATATGTTAATGTGTGTATTTTTATATTTAATGGATTTGGAACAGACCAGTAAAGTTTTAGTTATGTTATGGTTTGGCTAATGACTGCTTATAATTACTGTTTCAACTTAAGAAGGCGATCACCTAGCCTAATCAATACTTCATTAAGTAGAATGAGGTGGGTCGGTGTTAGAATTAATCAGATACTTTAATGGGATTGCTGCTATACATGTAGATGTATGGTGACAGGAAATATGGAGAGGTCTCTTAATTTGCTCAGAGCTGTATTTAAGGAAAGAAGAGAGAAACGTATGTGCATCCTGTATGTGAGCCAAATGATGGTTACATTACATATTTGGTGAGCTAATCATCTTTTATAAATTACTTTATAATGATTGCATTTTTATAATTACATCGTTAATGTTTTTAAACACCGACACACGCACACACACACACGCACACACACAGACCTAAAACTGATTCCTGACTGATTAAAAATATATGGTAGTATTCTCAGAATTAATCTTTGCTTAAGGCAGCACAGTGACTCGGTGGGTAGCACCGCTGCGTCACAGCAAGAAGGTCCCCCTGTGTGTGCCCTACGAAGGACTGGCGTCACGTCTAGGGTTGTTCCTGCCCTTGCTCCCCCATGTGGATTAAGCGGAAAATAATGAATGAATGAATAAAGGAATTAATAATTATTGCTTAAAAATCACACAAATCAGCCAAATGTAAAGGCTACCGATGGTTAGAAGACAATATTACAATCAACTATAAAAATGATTTGTACTTTTTCATACTTTCTGTTTACATAGTACACATGCTGTTGTGGAGCAATATCTCATATAATGTTACAGAACATACTGTAAATGAATATATTCGCGCAAATAATGTATAGGTTTATTGAGATTCCTCCTCCTGTGCATCCTTGCAGGAGAAGTGACATGAATTAAGTCCTTCGGCCTAACAGCCCAGACATGTTAGGTCAAAGGACTTAATTCACATCACATGGCCCAAAGAGTGTGGGAAATACCTCCTGATGTGGTGAATCATCTGTTCATATTGAAAATTCTGTCAGCAGTAGTAGTAGCTGTCAGTAGAAAATAATGGCCCTTTCAATTCTTGGAACGTAATGATATCTGCTGGTATTCACAACTTGGAGTCCTTTTGAACGTACACAATGGTGCTCCTGATTTAGAGAAAAGGTACATAGACTTTTACCATCAACCCCTTTGGTTCTGTAGAAACAGAATAGGACTTTATATGAGCAGTATTAACAGCAAAAATATTAGTATTTCATCACCCTACCTACAGCAGTGCAATGTTCAATTGAAATATACAAGAGCAAACAAACACTACACAACAAAGTAAAATAATGACATGCTCTAAACATCCTGACAAATAAAGCCGCATAGAGGTTGCAGTTACAATAAGAAGCTTGATCGAGCTTCAGCCCAGACAGGGGTGTGTTATTTGAATTTCATTTACGACGACTGGAACGTTGTGTATTACACGGTAGTGTTTCAGCAGAACCGCATGAGGTTACCTATGCTTTATAATGACGCTTGTGCTTAGAGTTATGAAAAAGTGTCCAACAGCCTTTCTCTTTTTTGTGGTACAATATGCAGTATAGGATACCTGTGCCTAAAAATCTCAGTATTATGTGACTTAAAAAGAAAAAAAAAACATGTGCATGAAAAGTCTGTTGGTATATATTTCTCTGTGTTTGTTTATATGGTTTGTTTAACGTTATCAGCATCAGTAGCCATTCCAGCGACACAGTCAAGGGTACGTCTGAACGCAAGGTTACAAGAAGACTAGTTGTACAGTATATACAGGTATAGACTCAGATCGGGCTAATTTAGCATAATCAATTAACCTAATGCATGTCTTTCTACTGTGGGAGGACACCGGAGCACCCAGATATCCCAGATATGCGGACACATGGAGAACATGCAAACTCCTCACAGAAAAAGGAGTTTGCAGCCCACTCCACTGTGGTATCAAATCCAGGGCCTTCTTCTCATGATGGTGCTACCCACTGAGCCACCATGCTGCCTTATTTTAAAACTTACTTAAAAAATCTCTTAATTATAGTTATATTAAAATTATAGTATCACTTTGAGCGTTCACATCATGTGGGCTTTGATTCGCAGCCATGGTAGCACTCTCAGGGATGTTGTAGACATCATCTAATTTAATCAAATTTGCTTAATTACAATGTGATTTTTTTTTTTTATCTTACTAGTGTACTTACACCTAGATCTAATCAGTGGATGCAAACATACAAACCTGCTTGACTAGTTATGATTTTTTTGGAATTATGGCAACTGAGCACAATATCTGTTCCTTCTTCCACAATGAAACCTGATGCATTAAGTAAAAACAGAAAACCCGTCTGCCTCCTTTTAAATTTAATAATGATTCCATCTTCTTTGAGTGAATCTTACAAAATCGAATTTCCAGTTCCTCCAAAAGTCATCGTGATTCAAGTCATTGCACGGATATTGTGTCATGACATACAAATCACAATATCATCAGCAATCACTTGAGATACTCATGTTTGATCAAAGTAGAAATGATTAAAAAAAACATAAACACTACTATGATTTTGATTTTAAGAGTGTAAAAAAAAAAAAGATGGAAGAAAGATGGAAACTTGGTAATGTATAAATTGTGCAACGAAGGAAGGAAGGAAAGCTTGGTGAACGATTCAGCAAGGAAAAAAAGTAAGGAAGAAAGAAAGGAAGGTAAAAAAGGAACTTAATCTGGATGATTAAGATCAGGAAGAAAGAAGGAACGAAGCTTGTGGTTGATTAGATATGGAAAGAAAGAAATCAAATGAAAAATGAATAGAATAGAAAAGGAAACCCAATAACGCAAACAAAAAAAGATACCTTGGTTATGACAAACCATAGAAGGAAAAATCAAACAGGATAAAAAGCAGAGAGCAAGAAACAGACATACAGTATGAGTGAGTTTTGGAAATGAGATATGAATGGAAAATCCTGATTGAAAGGACAAAAGAGAAAAATTTGTATGGATGAAAAAAAGGAAAAAGCAAACAGAGTTAAATATTTGTACCATTCTGGTCTGAGGATAACTGGGTTTGTTTAGTATATTTAGCACTTAATATTGCTTTCTTGTTTATGTGGCATGTAATCCATGCACTTAAAGGCTGTTGGAAATAGTGATAATGGGGGAGCACTTCAATTACTGTAATAGCAGTCTTCATGTATATGTAATTTACACCCATGCACGCTGTTTAGTGTAATCACAGACTGAATTCTTTCAGTCAAGTGGGTCAATGAGAACTTTATTATTCCTGAAGCCATGAGAGTCTTGAGCAACAGCAACCCCTGGAGGTGGTTCAGTACCTTGGTGCTGTTCAGTGCTCTGCCACCCAGGCTTTTTTTTTTTTTTTGCTTTCCTGCCCTCTGTCTTATTTCTATGATTTACGTGGCTCAGTGTACTGATGCAGCTGAACACTGAGGTTAAACCTTGAGTCATGATTTGGCCAGTGATGTGCAGCAGCATGATTGATATATGAGCCATTCTGCATTTAGCCATGACTTGCCCTGCAAGGCTGCCGCATACATCTGAAAATTATGAGCGTACAGCCTTGTACGCCACAGAGTCACCTTCTGACTTTGCTTTTTGGTTACATACCATACAACTTGTTTATGCTAACTACGTATTTTACATGGTACTCACGTGAAATAAGGAGAGCTCTGTATATACGTAAATAGTCGTATGTAATGGTGTATGGAGATGACTGCTTGGGCAGTAATGGTCATGTCTGACTAGTTTTCTTCACATCGACAATACTTACCCTAACACATACCCTGGAGAGATTCAGTTTCATGACCTTATAAAAGGAGTTTTCCATGGGGCTGGCCTTGGTCTTGATCCTTGTCCTTGTGGAACTGTGGTAGCCGAGCTGCCAAGCTACCACAGTTGGGTCCTTAAGCAAGACCCTTAACCCACCATTGATTGAATGGTGAGACTGTATCAGTTGTAAGTCGCTCTGGATGAGGGCGTCTGCTAAATGCCATAAATGTAAATGGTCTAGTTAATTGTTTTTCAGGTCTTACAGAAGCTGACTGTGTTTCTGATTTAAATGGCCATTCATTATATACCTAAACCACTATATCCACCTTAAATACTTAACCTTTCTTTCATTACAAAAACATTTTAAATAAATTTAATCGACCTTTCCCATCTGTCATTCCAGAGTATAGCCTTCAAATACCAAATTAAACACACAGTTTAATGAAAATAATGAAAAATGATGGGGATCAATTATTTACATGTTGCAAGGAAAGTATCTTGTTTGGATAAATTATTAGACCCTTAGAGTAACCATTATATATTTATTTGAATAAAATCACCTTTAAGACCACAAACCAGGTTAACTGGGGGATGAAATACCACTTCTTACCACTTAGCGCATCTTTGATAAGTGGAATGGGCATGGCACCACAAAAATTTGATCGAAAGCATAGAAAAGATAGAAATCTTGATTGGGGTTTGCCAAGTTAGGAGGATATTGATCACGGCAGCTACCAAGTGGCCAGGTGCAAATTTAAAGGACTTACAAGTCTTACTAATTTTTGTAACTTGTATCACAGTAGTCTTCAGCTGACAGGACAGGATTTATTGTTTGAATTTCATTGGAATTTAGTGGTTTGTCCCTCCTTTTTTTGATCAAGATATACATAAACCTGGTGATCGCCTTGGATTTGGATTGGTTACTAAATTAACCATAAAATGTACTATGATTTTCAAGTATTTTTCACATTTTTATTGACAGTACTCATCGAAATGTTATGTGAAGCTTTACTGTCTTGTATGACCTTCCTTAGTGGCCAAATCATTTACTGCAGCTTCTGGTCAGACCAGAAGAATGGTGAGGAGACTATTCTGGGATGCCTTGCCTGAACAACCCTCTTTAGGTCAAGCAACAGCATCTCAATTGGGTTAAAAGCTGCACTCAGTCTTTGTATCTCTTTTCAGTTTCATACATCTCCACCATTTGTCTTCTATGGTTCAGATCAGCAAATACCCCTTAAAAAGGCTAGACTATGTGTGCCTTTTAATAGTGTATCCTTTTTCACAATAGAATCAATCCCTTACATAGTGAACATGTAAACAAATGTTTAGCAGTGCACATTTTTCCAACACAGCTACATTAAATAAATCACTGGCATATAAACAGCAGACTTAACCTGCATGAACGATCACCACACTGTGACTGTAGAAAGGTTCTGTGATATTTTTCAGTTGTAAATGAGCGCTTAGCAGCGAGCATCTTCCTGAGATTTCCCCCGATGTCTGGATATGAACACATTTCCCCCATGTCTCATACACCCCATGTACTGTACAAGCTGCCTGCCATGTCAAATTTTTACTGCAGACTTGCTGTGTGATGGGTAGAGGTGGGTAATAGTGAAACTGACTACCCACCACAATATCTGTCTCCTCTATTCTTCACCATGTCATTATTCTGTCCCCAATGGGGACTTCTTATATGCCTTTGTCACTGTCACTTTTGTTCTTATCTTATCCCTGTTTGGGTATGAGACAATGTATGTTGTTGTGTACTGTTTTGTACTCCATAAATATAAATTTTGTTTTTCTAATGACAAAAGAAAGGGCAGAAAGACTGACATGCTGATCTGACTTACTGGGGTATCAGTACAACACATTGTACTGCCACTGTTAGTCTATGGAGAATATAAAAGTGTAGGTTTTATATTATGAATGTGTCACAAGTGAGTGTTGCTGAAATAGCAGAGCTCAGTAATTAAAATGTACGTCTACTAAGCGTTGTCTAAATAGTGCATAGATAGATGGTGCATAGATACGTAGCCTAGGTAGTTTAGTGAATGTCTAGTCTCATTGGAGTTTTAGGAGAAAAATAAAATATTTGAAAATAGCCAGCATCCTGTTTTACCCCTGTTAAAGCTGATCTGGAGCGTGAACCAGAATTACCTAGGTTTCATACAAACACACCAAACGAGATTCACATTGCGTGCCATGACTCAAACTCAGGAGTCAAGAATTGCCATTTCCAGTAGCTGGATCTTACCACTGAGACATTAAAGAAATAGAAATATCATAGGTAAACAGCAAAAATACAAAAAAAATACAATATTTACTGACATTAAGAGACATTAGCTTAATTTAGCCAATACATTTGCGGTTATCAGACACAAATAGATCTATGTATCTGCTTAACTGTATCAGGAACGATCTTGCGGTGCGAGAGACACAAATGTTTCAAGACTCTTCATCCTGTAGAAATTCCCATGTTTCCCATCCGTATGGTTTATAGTAAAACCTTTTAGCAATAATTGTGGCTGAAATAATGCAAATCCCTAATAGAAGCTAGACTTTTGGCCTTTGTGTATGTTATTAAATACAGTCCGTACTGTAGATAGAGATAATATTGAAAAGCACTAGATTATTACTTTCAAATTGGCTAACAGATTTCAAAATGCTCAAGTCCGCTGTAGTATAAGTCCTTTGTTTTAATCTATGTAATATCTACTAGAACAATGTTTTGACTCTGATTGTACAAGCTTCGTAAAATATCTAAAAATCAGCAGCAGGGGGCAGAAGGTAGCATTTCATGATCATCATTTCCCAAGGCCTCTAACCTCCACCACACAGAAGGGTTCGGGAATGACTGTTGATCACCCCAGCAACTGGGGCAAAAAAAAGTCAAGAAATAAGCAGGCTGTTCAAACATGAACTAGGGTGACATTTTTGCAGCTGCAATTTTTTCCATTTTTCACTGGACTCTAAGATCGCTATTCGTCCATCCGGAAGCTGGGTGCGAATGACAATTTGTGCTCATTTAAGGATTCAGACTGCCTGCCAGAGCATGAAATGAGCTCATTTTGGGCCAAAAGGAACCAAATGACTGTGTCCATGATATCACAACCCTACATAATCATTTATTCTTTAGTGCCAAAGAACAAAACGTGTCCCTCTTTCATATCCTTTCTTAGGCTTGGCTGAGGACTTGTTTATCTACAGCAATTGGACATGTTATGCATGTAAAAGGTACGGGAAAAGGAAGAGGAGAATGAAATGAGTGCATGTTCTTGGCCAACAGCTCTCTGCAACAATTATAATTGCCATACGTAGATTTTTTGCTTCATAAATAAACAAATCACAGAAATGATAACAAATTGTGTTTAATAGATGAACCTTCTGCTTTCATTAAGCAAAGCTCAAAAAATAAATGAACATGGAATAACTCAATGTTGGGGGGAAAAGTTAAAACATTGTTGCTCATCCTCAGGCATGTAGGATGGCCTTAAATCTTTAACGAACACTGCCGCCTCACAGCGAGAAGGTCCTCGGTTCAGTCACCAGAATCTTTTTAGTGGAGTTTGCAAGTCATCGACATGTCTTCCCTTCCCTGGGTTTATTCTGGTTTCCTCTCACAGTTTCCCTGTTGGGAGGATATGTTCTGCAAAGGATTGTTTAGGTTTCTGTCTAGGATCTAAGCTTAATTTTCATTATCACTTTGTGAGACGTGGAATGAACTAAAAAAAGAACCTGTTACATTTTCCTATCGCCCTGACTTTCATCTGTGCCTGCACTGGCCCTGTAAATAAATCCAGATATTCACTCATTCAGCAATGGGAGCGTCATTCGTACTTGACCTCTTGTACACCCTCATTATTCCCAGAAGAGGTAACGTCTGCGTCTCGTGGTAAGGTCTGCATCTCGTGGTACTAATTTTATTGCCGTTTTAGCGATAGCAACATGCCTAAATATCTTTTACACATGTGCAAAATAAATTACCTAGACTATGGAAAGCGATGAAATGTGAATAAGCGGTCTATAAATAGCATATTGGTGATATTCACACAAATAATCATAGGGCAGTTTAGTATTAATGGGATTGTGCAATCTGAGGTAAAGTAAACCTCTCAGCTTCTAGGAATCACAGCCAAACTCCAAAAATCAGCGATTTTGAAGTAAAAACAACCAAACACTGATCAGAAAAGAAAAAAAGGTTTTGTTTAAAAAATGTAGATATCATTTTAGATTTCAGGTGTCTCGGTGGATAGCACTGTGTCTGCATAGCAAGATGGTTCAATCCCCAGATGGGGTGATCTGGGTCCTTTTGTGTGTCAACTTTTTTTTGTGTGTTTACGGTGAATTGGTGTTCTAATTTGCACCTAGTGTGTGATTGTGTGTATGAGTCTGTGACTGTATGTGCCTTACAATGGATTTGCACCCTGTCTAGGGTTGTTTCTGCCTTGCGCCCTATGATGCTGGCTAGGTTCTGGATCTCTTGTGACTTTATTCAGGATCCAGTGGATAAGGAAGTGAGTTAATTTTTTTTTTAAATGAGTTACATTTCATTACATTGTTTTTTAAATTGGTATGAAACAGGTGAGGCACTGTGACACCTGCCTATCCTAATTTCCTGTCATATTCAGTCCAGCAGTGTCACTAAGATGTTCAATAACTCCAGCAGCACTACTTTTCCTGATCCATGTAATCATCTTTTACAGCACCACCACGTAACTGTCCCTGCAATATTCAGAATGATCAACCACCCAAACAGTACCTGATCTAGTGGTTCTGACCAGAGGATTAACAAAGTATGTAGCAAAACAGACTGAAAATTACAGAAACATAAGAACATTAGAATGAGAGAACGTAAAATGCAAAAGAATAGGAAGCTGAGGAGTAAAGAAGATGAGATATGAAAAGCTTGTGCGGGCTGAAGTGAGGCTGGAGGTTGGTGTGTCCTCTCTGTCCCACCCACACGATAAGTAGTTGCTGTATAAAGGATGTGGTTGTAGCAGCCGCTTTTGTTCCAGCACATGCTTTTACGGATAGCGAGACGCTCATGATGAGACAGTCAGACACTGAGCAGGGGGCCACACCACTACACCAGCACTAAATTGACAATCTCTGTGCTCTCAGAAATGTCACAGAGAACTTATTAGCCTGGCAGGCAGCCATCGTCCATAAATAGAAGATGGCACATTTTCATAGGAGCATTATCATTTGCCAACAGATGAACTGAGGAGAGAAAGGGAGAGAGGAATGAAGTAGCCAATTTTTATCATTATAACAGGGGAGCAGAAATTGAAATGAAAAATGAGGCAAGGATATCGCACAGCCCCCAAGTCATCCTGCTCCTTAACAGTTTTGTAAATCTTAAAGTCATGAAAAGGTCAATGTTTGTTAGTTGACAACACATATCAAGAGTGTGGATTATGTGTAATAATATGATGCTATTTGGAGCACTGTGGGTATATGGTCCCTTTCTAACATCTTCTAAATGAGTTACTTGATTCTACATCAGCAACATCTATCCAGAGATGATCAGCTGTAGGCTAATTGCCTTGTACAAGAACCCAAAAAGACATTTGACAGAACTAGAACTGGAACTTGTAACCTTCTAATTAATAGTCCAGTGCCTAATCACTGTCAGTTTCTTACTTTGAAGAAAAGCGCAGCAATCCCAATGAAATTGGATTATTAACCAGATTTTTTTTTTTACTTTTGAGCCTCAGTTTCTTGGTTTCTATCTTGTAAGACTGTAAGATCAATTTGTAAGTCACTCTGGATAAGGGCATCTTTTGAATGCTGTAAATGTCAAATGTAAATGTAGTGACATACACATCCAGCTTGGTTAAACGTTATAACATTAGACATTTAGCCTAAATAATTAATGATCAATGGCCTTGACCAACAGAGGTCAAAGACCATTAGCTTGGAAGAGCAGAGACTAGAATTCACAATACTGAGACTGGGACTGTGGTACACCAGCAATTTAGGGCTTGGACTGTGGAGCAGGATGTCCATGGTTCAAATCCCACCTTTGTAAATAATGTCACTATTGGGTCCTTATGAAATGAATCCACAATTTCTTGGATTGTAATTCAATAAGTACCCTGCAAAAAGGCTCTCAAGGGCTATTTTTAGGGAGTGTACCTCTTGGTAAATAATTGCTGATTGCTAGACATGCCTCTTCTACTCTTTAAAAAGCCACTTTACAGTTTGAGAAGGGGAGCATAATTGGACTGACATAAGCAAGATGATTCAAGAGCAAAGGTTCTGTGAGGGCATGCCTCTGGATGACCCAGACAGATCATAAGTAGAGACATTTTTTTATTTGAAGTTGTGTCATGAATGAGAAACTTGGAAAGCTATTGACTGGAACCGTGTTGTGTCTAGCGACTGATTCAGATTCTGTTTGGGATTAAATGATAATGTCTGGTTCAGGTATGGAGGCCACATGGTGACGGCTTTAATCCTGCCTTTGCTGTGGAGCGACACACTATCCAATTGGCATTTCTCAGTAAAGTAATGCTCGCAAATGGACAACATGGTTTTCTCAGAAATTCAATTGCCAGTGTTCACACTTTGGGCTGCCTGGTTGCCAAATTTATCACCAATCTATCATTTATGGGACCAACTGGGATGGCAGCTTCAGCAGACTATGAAAGTGGAGGATCTACAGGCCCAGATGTGGACAAATATCTCAAAGATGAATGTTTAACAGTCAACAATCTCTGAACAAGAATTACACTACACAAATGTAGCTTCTGATAGCCTTTTTATACAGCAGCACTAATTTTGTTGTTGCCAGCTGTCCCAGTTTTCCAGTCCCAGGAAAAAAATGTCTCAGTCATGTCTCTAAATTCATTAGAAAGACTGTCTCTCATATTAGTGCGAGCGAAGAACATCTTAGGCCTCTGTGAAAACCTGAATCATGGGCAAAGGAAAATGTCGACTGTCTGCAAGAGTTTGGTCTCTATTCTGGAATCTTAAATATCTGAGTTACCATTTAATTTCTGCCTGCCCACACAGAGAAGAATCTGTCTGCATGCTAAGTTTCCCATGGCTGAATCCTTCATCTTACTGCAATGACTGTCATTATCCAGATTTACATTTTACCCCAGCAAGAATAATGACAATACATCATTTGTGTCTCAGTGCATTTGATAATTATAGCAAGAACAGCACTTGCGGAGGGCTGATGCAGAGTTTAATGGTAACATCAGAGAAAGAAAATATGACAGTTAGAGAGAGCAAGATTCTTGTTTAGATCTGAACAACAGCAAAAAAACCCTTTTAACCTTTTTTTTTTAAACCAGGCTCCCAAAGTCGATGATTTGGGTTTGAGAAACCATTATGTTAGAATTTCTTTTAAGATTAACTTGACATTTTAAGAGGATATAAGCAATATTGATGGGATATTTTTGTAAGTAAATTTAGTTTAGTTTTGTTGTGCCATGTAACAGGAGAACAGGAGAGATTTAAGTGTCTGAATGTCACAATGTCTGAATAGCATAGCATTTGTTGGTTTAGTAAATTGTTTGCTTTATGTAAGTGGGTTTAAATACATAGTATGCGTTAAACAAAACACCAGAAGTCCCTGGATGGCGTCCTGCATGTGCATCAGCAGCTATTTTTAAGTATGCACTCAATGCATACTATCCTATCCCATGATTCAACTGGAGCAGGAGAGGCATCAGGAAGAAAAAAATGTCAGACAGCGAAGAGGCGGTGGGTTAAAGTCTATATACGAGATAACCAGCGAAATTAAATGGAGAAATAGTATGGTTCCTTTGCGATTTAAGTGCGGTATGGTGTAATGCATACTAACGTTCAGAAAGTGCATACTGATTTAACGGTCCAGCAGTTCGTACATGTTCAAATCTAGTGTGTATTCTGGAAGTATGCCATTTCGGACACAGTAATCATCTCTGCTTAACATGTTCGTTTCTCTGAGAGTAGAAACTCTGACTCACTGTTAGCCATCTATGTAACTTGCCATTGTTTATCTCCATCAATGAGTATGTTTGTCTGTATGACACCATGTCTGTTTCTAATAATTCATTTACAATTGCACCTATGACAGTCTCTGTCTCCCTGCCTTTTTCTAAGCATGACATCTGCTACATTTTGTGGGTATGACAGTTTATTTCTAGTGCAACCCCTCTATTATTTTGTCTCTGTCATACTTGCTTATGTCCAAATCTTTGATAGAAGTGAAGACTAGACATCTTCCAACTGTTTTTGACTGAAATTAAGTAAATAATGTTCTGAGCAATTACTCTTCTAAATAGTATTTCTGCATTCTTTCTTAATTCACTTCTACAGTGTGCTATATACATGTCTCCAAAGAGAGCTTTTAATATTAAATTGTTTATAAAGTTAAGCTTTACAGGCAATTGTTTGACCAATGCAAAATGGTTTACGTAGAACATTAAAATGGGATAAATACATGAGTTGCTAGAGTGAATCCCAACATAAACCAGTGCTGTTTGCTTAGGGGAATTTAGAATTATCACTCCTGCTTATATTAGTAAAAATAAGGTATAAAATATAAGTATAAAAGAAGGGAAGAAATCACTGGGTTTAATGCTACAGTGTATTTCTGTATACAGTTTAAGATAGTTATCTTAGTCTTTGATTACAGCTAATTATAATGCTGAATCCTGTTACTGAGTAGAGTCACCTGATGGGCAACATCACTTTCTAAGCATCTGTGTTGAAATCCTAGGTGGGGCTTGCAAAGTAAAGGTCAGGTAGTTTGTTCATAGGGAAAAGCAGCCACTGGGGGTGCACAGTGCCACCAATCCACAAAAAATCAGCAGGCGCGCATATAAGAATGGCATCCAGAGTCAAACCTGTACCAAGTCTAATACGTGGATCAGGATTATCAGCAATGGCAACCCCTAATGGGAGCAGCTGGAAGAACTGCAAAAAACAGTTACTCCTTTTGCTTTCCACTAGAACAGGACTACAGTTGTAAAAAATATAGTATGCATTTAATTTGCACTGCATTCCTTAAAAAGGGTGATTTAGAGTAGGTCTTCATTACAAGATGCAAAATGGTACAACAGAGGGCAGGTTTAAACTGTAAATGGTCAATAACAGTTGTGTACTGCTAATACAAACTGAAGCATTTATATTGTGCATTGAGCTCAAGAAAGATCCTCATGTCTGTGACATGAAATGTGGATAATCACAAGTACCTCAGATAATTCCCCACAATTCAGCCTCTGTATCGAACAATTAATATGATTTAGTCAGAGTTTCTGTGACCAAGGGAGTATGGTTTGGCATCAGTGATGGCATTAGGTTTAATTAGTGATGGCATCTGAAACGCATTTGACTATAATTATTTAACCTTTTACAACTTGTGCTTGCACTGTTAGTGCTAACGTAAGCTGAAGCATAAAGGCAAGCTTGAAGCCTTTTGTTTGTGCCTTTCGTCTGAGTTTGAGTTATTAAATCTATCTACAGGAAATGTTTCTTAAAAGTAAAATGAATTGAATATGGCTCTTCTGTAACACTCATCTTAAGTTTTATATTATTATTATTATTATTATTATTATTATTATTAGTAGTATTATTATTATTATATAATTAAGAATTATAGATAAAAGCATGATTATTCCTAGGTTTAATCTGTTAATGTTACTGCACAGAATAAAAAGTAAGTTATGTTATATAAAGCATGTAGCCGCTTGAAACAATCATGCAATATACACTTATCTCCACTTCAGATGTAATGAACATGATAACACAACACTGCAATTATAATTGCACCTGCTGGACTGTGAATCTATTCCCACATTCACTTTACACGGAGCACAAATACACCAATTAATTTGTGCAGTTATCTAAAATTTGGTATATCTGGGAGCCTTGAGATTAAGGTACTGGACTTTGGACCAAGTTGCTACAGTTGGGCCCTTAAACCCTTAATCCACCATTGCTTGAATTGTAAGACTGTATCAGTTCGAAGTCACTCTGGATAAAGGCGTCTGATAAATACCGTAAATGTAAATGTCAGACAGACTAGTTTCTGCATTTCTATACCTTCTTATTTCCTGGGATTTCTCTGAATAGTGTTGCATATGAAAAAAGGAAAACATTAATTGAAGTAGATCTGTGGACAGAAACACTGAGTGAGATTAGAGTAAGGAATATGACATATAGAAAAAAAAAGCACAAAGCAGTGAAAGAGAGAGAGAGAGATACTAATGTATGCTATATGTAATGTGTATATATAAAGTATACTAAATGAATGCCGGAGACGATGATGTTTATGTGTGAGAGACATTTTGGGTACATGAACACAGCTTGTTGCTAAGAAAGTCCTTGTTAGCACCATAAGGATACAGAGTGCATGTTTGCATTCCTTCTGTGTCTTCAGCAGTGACAGAAAAGCCAATTATAAGTCTGCTTACTCTTCAAGTGTGTGTTAGCAAAGCCTCTAAGATACACATCATCATAAGACGGATTTCACGATTTATATGATGCTGGTGTTTCAGCCACAGATTGACGTGTACATTTAGAAACAAAACAACTAACACATTTCAAGATCATTTAGCTAAGTTGACATTAAATAGGGAAGTCTGTGACATGCTGATAATAATAATGAAACTAAAAACCACAATCACACAGGAAAACTGCTTACAAGATAAGATGACAATTAAATGGCATAATAATCCTTTTAAGTAAAATATGCTAGACTTATATGATCCATTCTACTGAATGGGTGCCATTTCCGTCCCCTGGACATTACATGTATAGATAATTACTATAATTAACTTTAAAAAGCAGTTTATACGTAAGCAAAATGTCCTGCAAAGTGATGCAATTGCAAATTTAATGTAATGTATTTAAACATTCCTGAAAACTACCTAGAACATAAAACATACATTAAAAAAGAAAGAAATAAGTATACTGTATATAAGCTGTCTCTGGACACTTACGTTACAATGAAATATAATTGTGAACATCGATTTAAATTTTTTGCATTGTTGTGATTTTTTTTAACAAAAACTTTTTTTTTCTAAACTTAAATCCTTTACTAAATGTGTTTTCCGAATAAGATTAAGTGAATTAGGCATTTAGGCATCTAACCCATTTTAATCATCTTTATCAAGAATGCCAATCATACTTATATTATACACATTTATATGAAAATAATAATCATCTATTTTTCAATAACATTTTAACCCTGATTTTTGATTCAGTTAGTAATATTTGACAAAGTAATTAATAAACATGAATTAATCAGTCTGTTCTACATTGCAGTTAATTAAGCTTTGTTAATTAAGTAAGAAAAAAATAATCGAATCTTATGAAAATGTATTACTTTAATGATACTCTGCATACCTTCCTCAATTATGGTATGGGTCCAGTCACAACGCTGACAATGTAATAAAAAACCAAACCCACTGCATGCATTATTGATTGAAAGCAATGTCCCAAAGCCACTTGCTTCAGCTGAGCAACAATGATGTCTTTCTTTTCTGCAATCAAGCTCACATGAGAATTTTACTATGGGACTTATATAAAAGCTACGAATAAAACCCACCACCCAGCCTTCTTATACATCACTGCTAAATAATTTAAGCACAACGTTCCAGCCTAGATTAAACCAAGGATAAATTACATTGGCTGTGAAGGTCTTCCTAGTAAAGCCATTATAGATCTAATCTTTGCACAGAACACTGGCAATTTATATAAATATATGTAGACTGTAAACTTTATCATTAAGACAGATGAGATTTTGGGGTACAAGCACTTATAACATTTGTTCAGCCATCTAAGCCAAAATGAAGTTTAAGTATTAGAATAAAATAAGATCAAGTTAAATTAGAAAAGTTCAAATTCAGAACAAACAACAACTTTGATGCTTTATTAATTGTAATGGCGAGTTACCCTTGGTCGGCATCACAAAATGCTTAAGGAATATTGTTTTTAAACTTTGCAATAATTTTCTTGCACATTTGTTGTCCACTGCAGATCCTCTGCTTTGGAGATCCTCCACCTTTGTTCCTTAAAAACTCTGCTAAAGACACTCCTGTTGTACCAGCCATGTTTATAATCATGTGTTGACATCAATTGTTAAATATCACACCATAGATGTATTTATTATCTTATGTCTAGCCATAAATTGCCCCGTCTCAATTTTTTTTGGAATGTGCTGCAGGCCTGAAACGCATGGATTGGATGGTTAATAATGCATTATGAATTTGGTCAGATAAAACATTAAATATCTCAGGTTATGTCTGCAATTAAATGAAAGTTCATTTTCATGTCAAGGAGCATGGCATTTTTTATATTTGCAATTTCTTTAGTGTTCCAACATTTTCTGATTGAAGGTTGTACAACCAGTCCAACCATCTAAGATGTAGTGCCAAAGCTTTTTCAAATGCCACTATTTATAAAATGAAAGCATGTTTCAGAGATCTTAATTGTCTTTGCATTTTAATAACAACTTGCCAATTGACACAATTACTCCGAAAAATAGTTGAGTAGTAAAGCTTATATGATATAATGTTAGGCAGCACGGTGGCTCGGTGCGTAGCACCGCTGCCTCACAGCAAGAAGGTCCCGGGTTCAGTCCGAGGGTGGAGCAGCCTTTAGATTTTATATTCATTAATTAGGCTGGACATTACAAAAATGGTCAGCATTTGTAACTAGACCAGGCTGATCCTGGAATTCATTGGGTGCAGACAGAAGTGCACACTGGACAGGTCCATTGCAGTGTTGGGGGGATAATTCCTCATCCAACCTCCACTCCCTCAAACATTGAAATTCATGACTGTTTGTAGTCCAGCCTGGTTGGAATGCACGACTATGTCTCACCTATGTACTGAACCTTTAGATACATCATGGTATAGAAATGTATAAGAAATGTATAAAAGTATTCATGATTACATACATATAATCCCAGTATGTCAGATTTACAGGATGCTGTGTAGGATGCAGAATTAAGGTTGCTTGTATTGGTTTAGTGCTTAGGGTTAATGGAGTGAACAGATCAATAAGCAGTCAGTGAAACTCATTGTCTGGACTTTTCTAGTCTTACACCATTTTTGATAAAGACTTCAAAGTTGGCAGAACCCTCCAGCAAGGCTACACTTTGACACACTTTTTGCACAGTCCATACTACTATATGAGGAACATGAACATGTTTCAAATCACCTAGCATTCATACAAATTGTTTGGGAAGGCAATCTCTTTTATTTTAACAAAAACAGGACAATACCATTATATGATGTACATTATAGCAACTATGTAATTGAAGCAAAATGAAATACAGGTAAGCTCAATTTACCGTCCTCATCGACTTCTTTTCGCTTTAATGACTGAGGTGTCAAAAATTATCATTAAAATGTCATTTAACTCCGCTTTACATTTACATTTCTGGTATTTAGCAGACGCCCTTATCCTGAACGACTTACAACTGATACAGTGTTATAATCCAAGAAATTGTCGGTTAAGGGTCTTGCTCAAGGGGCCAACTGTGGCAGCTTGGCAGAGGTGGAATTTGAACCCTGGAACTTCTGGTCCAGAGTCCAGTACCTTAACCGCTACCCTACCACAGTCCCTCTGCCCTACTCCTATCATGCTGTCGAGGTGGCCAGGGTTTTCTGAGCAACAAATTAACACTCTGCAGTTGGATGTATTGAATTAAAATCCACTGTAGAGTTTTTTTTGGTATCTCCAAAAACAGCTCGGCACCCAAGCAACGCTGGAAATCCAAGAGCAGAGGCCAGTTATAGAGCAGAAGATATGCCTAATACTGTGTATTAATGATTTTGTGTTTTCTGTCAAACAAAAACTGAAGTCTATCATACAATCAGAATAAAATATTATTCAGCCATTTTGGGCAAATAGAATGCAGATAATCTGTCATTTTCATTTTTCTCTTGCGTAGCTTGGTAACAAAACCTGTGGATGTTTCCAGTTGAATACAAAAACTTACAATTCACACAAAGTCAAACAATTGTCCAAATGACATACACAGTAAAAGTTTATTTGACTGTAAAATGGTGCAAATGCAGTATAGTCCATTGAGCACTTACTCTGGCTTAGAGTTCCTCTGAGTGCAATATATGTCATCAGAAAACTGCACCTATATTGATACACAAGCACTCAGTCTGAGTGAGTCGAAGCACTGCTACAGTGTGACATGGTGGGTGTTTACCAAGGTCACATCCTGATCCTTTCCATCGTCCTGCAGCTGGGTGAAAAGCTGATGTGTCACACAATGATCTAGTACATTGTAAAGCGGCGTTATATAAAGCCAGACTCCATGGGAGCCACTAGACCTTGGTCGTGATAAAGTGTGTGGCTAGAAAATCCGGTTTACCTATTTGAGGGCAGAGAAACAATGGTTTTAGGACTTCTGGGTAAAGTGTAATTGTATGGGATATGGTGTATTGTGTCATGCCTGTATTGGATTTATTGTGTGTCAGAGCTGGTAGGGATGTAGGACGATACCACCTGGCTTGCAACAGGAAAGTAACCCTAGAGATGTTCAATGAATTAAAAAAATAAGTTTTTCCTCTCCAAAATCTAAGCAATACCTGTATTGACCATGCTTTGTACCATATATGGTGGCATTGCCTTTTTTGATCTACTGCCACAAAGATACAATAATCCAAAATATCTTTGTATACTCATTAACATAACCAAAATCATCCTTTCTTCATCCCTGAGACTTCTAGATGGTGATGCATGATTAATCAATCCACAGAATATGTTTTCAATGTTCTGGTGGTCACGGTGGAAGGTGGTGTTTTTTTAACTCCTTTCAACTAGTGTGTGGCTGCTTGACCATGGAAACCCCGGTCCTGTTGAACAGTTTATATGAACATCTATTTGCACCAAAATACTTTTGGTAAGGTATTAATTTTCCCTGGAATATCTTAATAAAAATTAATTGATTTTGATTTTTTTATGGCTCTCTGTGTATGCGCGTTCCTGGTCAGCTCAGCACTCTTTTATTGGCTAAATGCCCTAAATGCCATTTTCTCGTCTCTGTAGTGCCTGAAGACAGATTTAACCTCAGCTTTGTTCTCTCTCAATAACATGTCTACCTGCTGACATTCTATTATGACATGGTACAGTCTCTGGGGTGTAGCACAATTATGGCACATTATCAACTCAGCAGCGCTAATGTCAGCAGTTTCCATGTGTCATTGTTTCTTTAAGACAATGCAAAGTATTGCTGTGCATTACTGCCATTATGCTCATCATATAACATGCATATAGGGATTCACTTTAGTTTAATCACTCCATATTTACAGAAAAACCTAAAGCAACGTTGGACAAGGATGAGATTTGACTGTAGAAAGGCCAGATGTATCCACAGTTCAAGGCCTCAAACTCTGCCTGTATGCATTTTCTTCCCTTATCAGTGTGAGTTTAATGCAGGTTCTCCAGATCACCTCCACATAATAAAGACATGCATTAGGTCAACTGGCCACTCCAAAATTGGTTCAGTATGAAAGTGTGTTTGTGTGGCCTGTAGAGGGATAAATACTAAGGCTTGTTCTGACCAAGACACAACCAAGTTACGATACTACTGAGTGAGAGTACTATTAAAAGTATGTAGAGACACAAATATAAATTGAACAAATTAGAATATTTATTTGTTGGCCAAGCAAGCTTTAACCACTTCAACCAGAATACCACAATAGAGTGTCCATTGGCTAATTGCTAGTAATTTGACTTACATTTCAGTACTTAGTTTTCACTATTCATTCAGTATTTTCAGCCATTTCAGTATATCGCACATCTGATTTCTTGTTTCTAAAAATGGGTTTTCTCACGACTCGCACGTTCTCTTACCTTGGCATCCCATTTGGAATTCCTCGTGGTTTCTGGTGCACTACTTCTTTCTGAGTCATGGAAGAAGGAGGGGTCAATCTAGAGCAAGGTCCCCCATATATGGAAAATTCTTTGCACATTTTGTTTGAGATTCAGACTTCTTACAAAGTCTGTGTTAAGATATCAACATATTTGTTTACAGAAGCTTTTGGTAAGTTGCTTAAGGCTGGGATGTGATGCTCTGGGTTTGGGGTCTGGGGGACTGAAGTCTGGGAACTATAATTCTGGCCTGCCTGCTCCACCTGCTCCTTTGGCCTGGATAAAATAATGTCTTTGGCATAATGGATTTGTGAAGCTGGGGTTTCTGAGCTGGTCTGGCCTTCAGTTCTTTATGGCCCTGGGCTGTGAATGAAGTGTGGATTTGTTAATTAAGGGTGGAGCTGACAAAGAGAGGTTCATTGACATAGGGTATTATATTGTGGTTCTCAGGGATGTTGGGATGCCTCTCAAATTTTATATTTAAAATTAGTTGGTTGATGAGAAGTTGGTTGATTTGTTACCTTTTGGGACTCTCTTTGACTCAGAGCATTTCTCCTCCAGACCAAGAAAATTTTCTCACCCTGTCCTCTGGTTGTCGGGATATTTTAGTTTCCAAAGAGAACGAAGAGTTGTTGAGAGAAAGTGGAAAACGTCAAAACTTGCTGCTGATCCACTTCATGCCAATCCACTTCTACTGGTTTGCGCTGTCACTCCTCTAATGTGACTGTCACTAAGATATCCTTCTACAAAGGAAAGCTGGAAGCATCTGCTTCTGACCCATGCAATCTTTTGATCACTCCTCAAACCCTCTCTTCCTGCTCAGTCATTCGAAATGCTAGCTGAAGGATTTGCCACCTTCTTTCACGAAAACATGATCTGCCATTATCTCTCAGCTGTCACCATTTCCACTGTAGATACGTAACCTCTCAACACCACCTTCTCTTTCTTCAAATGATATACTTTAACTTCTCTCATCCTACCACATGTCCACTGCAGCACATCCCATCGTCAGTGTTTCAGAGTATTGCTCATGATCTTCTCCATTTCGTATCACACCTCTCTTTCCTCACATAAATCCTCGATCGTGTTGTCTACAATGATTTGCCCATATTTCTCCTACAAAATGACCTGCTCATCGCAACACAAAAATGCATCCAGGATTGCTGTGCTAAAATAATAACAGAAACCCAATTCCACGCAATAATTCTCGATGCAGCCATGGCGACAGGGCGTGCAATTATCATCGTGACAGGAATGCTGACTGCAGCAAAGCCTTTGCATTTATACTTGTAACAACTGATGTACAAATGTTCGCATCACTGACATTCTATACAATAAGAATTGTCCCCTTTTCCAGAATTTACTTTTTATTAATGCTGCTTTGTACATACCAGTAACACAAAATAGCTCTTGACCTACCCGGTAACGGCAATTATTACAATGCAGAATGCTCATCCCACTGGTGTCTAAAAAGTAGCAGAATTAGATCTGTAGATTATATAGATTGAATACGAATTTCTTAACAAACAGTGAGTCAGGTTGGGCCCATTAAATCCAGCCCTATCAACTATCCCAGGGGCACTTCAAGGCTGTGTCATAAGGCCATCCTGTATGATATACAAACCTACAATTGTGTTCCGGTATATGATTCGCACACTATTATTACATTTGCAGATGACACGACTGAGCTCTGAGGATAATGAATCAGGCTTCAGGAATTAGGTATGTAGGCTAATGAAATGATGCTCTGATAATAACCTGGCACTCAAAACCAAGAAATCAAAGAAACTGGTCAATGGTTCCAAGAAATTTGCAGCTCCACTCTGCTTTTAATAGTGTTGTTTTCCTTTCTGAGAACTCCTAGCAGAGCCAACTTGCTAGTTATCAACTTGTTGTGTCAAAGAAAGTGCCTCATTTTCCAGGATCTCACTGCTCTGGGGCTGTTCTGTACTTCCATAGTAGAGATATATACCACATAACATACAAGTGGAGCTTTTAGCCTTTTTAAAGTATAAAAATCAATTAATTGTAGAAAATGCAGCAAGTAACAGGAAATGGTTCCATTTTGTCATTTAGCAGACATAATTATCCAGAGTGGCA
>JAUZST010028738.1:0-29815 GCA_034779995.1 Parotocinclus haroldoi | reverse complement strand
TGTCCATTTAGGGAAAGGAAATTGACTGGGTGTGTCCTTATTTTCTACCTCCAATTTGAGTGATTCCATATTTTTTTTCCCTGTGCTTGGTCAATAAAAATAACATTCACTGACTTCCACAATGTTTTCTCTTCATTTCTTTGAGTGTTCCTGAAAGCCAACAAGTTTCACTTTGGAATGACCTTATTATTGTATCATGTTTTTGATCTTAGTCTGTTCTACAGAATGAACTGTGAAATGTCCATACTTTTTGCCAGGGGTTGTATATGGTCCCAACAAACAATAAACATATGGATTTTTTTTTATATTTTGTTATTATTTTGGACAGTGGGTTATAAAATGAAAACAACCCATATATTATTGCAGGAATTCAGATAATGGGAGTTTGGATAGCAGGATTTGGCTGTATTTCAGATTTGCTTATTATTAAAAACAACCTTACATGTAATGCCTCGCACACTGTAATCTTTGGAAAGATGGATGAACTACTAAGCAAATGAAATATCTATGGCCTGTGAAGATGCATCATTTCCAAAGAGCCAGGAAGCAAAGGGATTCCAAAAATCTCCAAGAGAAACTATATCATTTACAGTCTTATTACAAAAATGACAGAATGTTGGCACTAGTCAGGGAGCCTAATGATGACTGATGGCGAGCAAAATCCTGGTAGCTTTTACAATGATTAATCCTTCAGCTCCTATAACACAGAGTGGCATCCTCACGAAAAGGAATCATGATCAATCACAACTCATTATCACCACTCGCACTCATCCATCATATCACCCAGTGCTCTCACTGCTTGCAGTGCTCCTTTTTAACACTCAGTCAAGGTTTATTTTATGGTTGCAATAATGAATAAGCAGATTGGAGGACATTCTAATTAAACGATATAAAATAGATTCTACCTACTGGGACTGCATAAAATCTTGAGGGAGCCCGAAAATTAACACATAATATGGTCTGAAGATTCTCAGCAATCTTTGTGAGCTGTTAAACCACAAAGGTTCTGGATCCATACGGAATGTACATATAAACATTTTGTGTCAAACAGAAAAAAAATGCCTCAAAATCAGTTATGTTTTGTTTGACAAGAGTTTACTGTAAGAGCGCAATATTTCTTTACTCATTAAATAGGATGCCAAGGCAGTTGTGGCTGAGTGTATTAGGCATTGGACTCCTCAAAAGGTTATGCCTCCACCAAGCACCTACTGCTGGATAACTGAGTAAGCCTCTTACTGAGGAAAATCCTCATACCCTCATGAAATAGTTTTTTTTTTTATTTTGTCGTACAGCCTTAGTATTTTTATTCTAAATGCACTAAAAATATTTACTAAATGGTTACTGTACTTATGTACTAAAATAGTTTGGCAGATTTACTAACACATTGTGAATTGCAACCCTGAAGTAACAAAAAAAAGGTTCTGAATGAATTTTGCTAAATTGATTAAAAACAAATTACTAAAAGAACTGGGTTGGAAATGTGATCAGCCACTTGATCTAAGACTCTGCGGAGCCACCGTTTGCTTTAATATAGTCGTCACATAAAAAACAATGATGATACCATCATACTTCAAACATTTTCACCAAACACAGTGCTTGGAAAAAGTGAAATTTTGGTCTGTGACCCTAAAACATCTGCCACATAGCATAAGAAGCACACTTGTGGCTTCCTTTTTACCTACACTGCCACTAAGGCCAGCTGTTTGTAAAGTTTGTAAAATTGTTGTCCCATGTACAGATCAACCAATTTCACACATAATGAATATGAAGAGGATCCCACAAGAACTGCTGGACAATTTGATCCTGTTCATGCCCCAACACTGTCAGTGTGTTTAGGTAGTCTTGGGTGACCATACACTCTACTGAACAATCAATGTGTATCACTCTCATCCAGTTTGACATGCTTCTGTTCACCCCCATAAATATATCACTTACTACTCAATCACCATAACTGAGTTTGCATTTCGTTTGCATAATCAAACAACTTTTTTTGACTTTTCATTTGCTTGTTTAATGAAATAAAATCAAATGCTTCATTTTAGATAGCTTCAAATTCATTTTGAAATATGCCCTAATCCCCACTATATGTTTTGGTGTAGAATGAAAAGTGTTTAAAGACTGCTCTGGCAATATGAAAACCCTAAACATAGTAAAAAAAAACAAAAAAACCTTGCTTCTATGTGGGTAACATTGTTTAATTTACTACCCTAGAGGCTGAGATATGCAAAATCTTGTGGTCTAATATAATATTTCAGACAGAAAATATAGTTCACATAGGCGAATTGACTACAGTGGGAACAGTACTGTATATAGGAGAAACTTGCAGAATCTAAGATAAGGTACAAATTACCTTACCAACTGTAGTTTGCCTCTTTATAGCATGCACAGCAGCCAGCTCTAGGTTAAAGATGCCCTCAAGACCGAGTAATATTTATTAATTACAATATGCATATACATAACTGTGCAAAAGTCTATATTTTTCAGTTTATATTCTGCTTATTCTTTCTTCAAGTTTTAGTGGTCATTGCACTTCACAGTTCTGCAATTACAGACTGTAGTCCATCTGTTTCTCTACACACAATGTTAGTAGTTACCTCTTTTCTCTGTTCTCTAATGGTCAGGACTCCACAGGACCACTAAAGATAAGGTACTATTTGGGTTCCTTTTACCATCATTCTGTGGTATTAAAGCGCTCTACATACACTTCAGAATCTGGTCAACAAGTGACGTTAAAGTTAATACTAAGTTAATTTAGGTACTAATTATTGTATATGCATTTAATTTTACATTGATACCGAACAGGGAGCTATTACTGGTTGATATTATAATCTTTTCACCAGGGAACATACTACTTGGTTAAGTATTTATTGTTGCAAATAGGTTAAAAATATATATTAAAATAATATTAAAATCAAACTATTTTTGTTTATTTTAAATGATAGGACAATAAGGTCAGCAATACTGCCATTTTGGACTCCTGGTTATGGTAACTAATCATCTGATGATAGGGCAAATGCCTTTCCATGTACATTTCTATGGTCTATTTATGTGCGTGTGTTTGTGCATGTGTATGTCTGTATGTTTGTGTGTGTGTGTACCTTGATGTATCCCCCAGTCGATACAAGGACCTTGTTATCAGGAGAAAAGTGCAGGTCAGTCACCCAGCCTCCATGAGGACTAAAAGAATCCATTGATTCCTTGCTCTCGCGGGAGCAGACCTTCAGCAGTTCGCCATTCATATTCCACAACTGCAAGAAACACAAAACAGCATTCCTATTTTACATTTATACATATTGTAGACAGCAGCCCACAAATGCATCCACACTTGTTGCATGCAATACACAACACTTGTACATTACTACAGTAATGGATGGTTATATGCTCACTCATATGTTAATATACTAGTCAGTGTACTACACAAATTCCAGTTTAGATGCTTCACCTACAACAATCCCTGACGTGTCCTATGCAAATTGGTCAATTCTCCACCCTCTATCTCTGTACTTTAAAAAGAAAGGAACCACCACAGGACCAGCACTGACAACATATTAAGTGGTGGACTATTTTCAGAACAGCAATCTCACTGACATGGTAGTGTTTCATAGTTTAAACTACAAAGCTAAAACGTTGGAACAGTATGGACAATGCAAATAAAAAAACAATGCGTCTTAACATTTTCTTTGAGTTTTATTTAATTACAGACATTATGAACCTGATATTTTTCATGGTTTGTCCGGTCATCTTCATTTACTTTAGTAATAAACAGCTTGAAGGTAGCATGTAATAATAATATGCCAATGCACTTTCGGCATTATTCTTACGATCACAGAAGTGTAAATGACCTTTGCCAAGGGCACTGACATGAACCCATACCATTGGACTTGTTGCTGACATTGGACTTTTGATTGATGACGTTCATTTGTAAACATAACTATATATTGTAGTGCTTGACAGAGGTTTGCCAAAGCAATCTCTTGCCCATCTGGTTATAACAGCTATTGCTGAATGGCGGTTCTTGATGCAGTGCCACCTGAAGGATCAGACAACACAAGTCTTCAGTTTATGCTTGCAACTTTGCCCTTTACGCACTGACATTCCTCCAGATTCCTTGAAATGTTTCATTATGTTACGCACTACAGAAATAGACACATCCCTTCCAATATTTCTATGAGGGACAATTTTTTAAACATGTCAGTAATTTTGCAAATGTCAGCATTTGTTGACAAACTGGACATCCCATGCCCATTCTTGTCCCTCAAGGATTCAGCCTTTCACTGAGGATGTGTGATTGAAATCATATCATTATTTTGTCTAGTTACTGGCCCTAAATTGCCACCTTCCCCGACTTTGTTTGGAATGTGTTGCAAGGCTGGAATGCAGGTATGGATGAATATTAATTAAATTAAATGAACTTGACCAGACAAAACATATTTTGAAGAAACAAGAAATACAATAAATATTTTTGTTTCACACTGCAATAAAATAAAAGTCAGGGTAAATGTAAAGCACACTGCTTTTTTATTTGCATTTTTGATACTGTCCAAACTTTTTCTGATCAGAGTTGTCTTTATCCATAGTTATCCCTCTCTCTCTCCTCATCTATCCCTCCCTCTATCCTGAAGCACTAAACCATCCTCAAACATTGAAGAACTACATGAGGACACACTTCATCGAGTTTAGCTCTGCCTTCAACACATTCATACCAAGCGGCCTGGACTAGGACTGTCCTAGTGCAAGTGTAACTGGATCAATAACTGTGAGACACACCCCACCACCATTATGTTTAAAACCATTTTACCACCAGTTTAGCACAAGCTTGTATATTGAACCCACTTCTCTACACTGATGAATGCACCCCCACCCATGCCTGAGTGATGTAAGTATGTGGTGACTGGACCAGATACAAGATTTACAGAACTGTCCAAATGTCTATATTTTTCAGTTTATATTCTGCTTATTCTTTCTTCAAGTTTTAGTGGTCATTGCACTTTATAGTTCTGCAATTACAGACTGTAGTCCACCCGTTTCTCTAGACACATTGTTAGTAGTTACCTCTTTTCTCTGTTCTCTAATGGTCAGGACTCCACAGGACCACTAAAGATAAGGTACTATTTGGGTTCCTTGGGTTCAAGCTTGTATATTGAACCCACCTCTCTACAATGATGAATGCACCCCCACCCATGCCTGAGTGATGTAAGTATGTGGTGACTGGACCAGATACAAGATTTTGTCAATTGGTCCAGGCATAGTGATGCAAGGACACAATGAGTATATACAGTATATCGCCCTCCACACTTATTGGCACCCCTCATTAAGATGTTTTAAAAACCTTAAAATAAGTAAACTTTTAATCAAGTGAATAAAAAAATAGAAATAATTACTTTTCATAAAATAATCTATTCCACAATTATTGATACTACTAACAATTCTTACAAAATAAATTTAACTGAATAATTTCTGTCATTTTTACAGCAGTTCATTAAGTTGATCAGAGTATATAGGAACCGTTAATTAAATGAATACTAATTCATCAATTCCATGGGCTATGATTATGATGTGACACAGGCATAATAATCCACTCCTCATCAAATGAAAGACAAGAGAACACACCATTCAAAGAAAGGCAAATGTGTGTCAACCTATACAAATCTGGCAGTGGCTACAAGCAAACAGACACTCGCCTACATCTGCCCACATCTACTGTCAGAGGAATCTTCAATCAGTTTAAAACATCCGGAACAGTGGCAAACAAGCCCAGATAAGGACTCAAGTTTATCTTGCTACCACACACACAGTGAGGAGGATGCTAAGGAAGGAAAAACAACTATCAGACGCTATCTATATGCCAAAAAGCTGTTTGGGTGGCCTGCAGAAAAGAAGCCTCTTGACAATCACGAGCATAAATGTAAACATCTGGAGTTCGCTAAGCGGTATTGAGACTTCAATAGGAACTGTGTGCTTTGGTCAGATGAGACCAAGATGGAGCTTTTTCTGGCAACAAACACTCCAAGTGGGTCAGGTGTAAAGATGAGTAAGTGGAAAAGCACCATACGACTGTGAAGTATGGGGGAGAATCGGTGATGCGGTGGGCCTGTTTCTCTTCCAGAGGTCTCAGGAACCTTGTTAGGGTGCATGGCATCATCAACTCTTTAAAGTAACAGGACATTTTAAATAAAAATCTGGTGGCCTCTGCCCAAAAGCTGAAGATGGGGCATTACTGGGTATTTCAGCAAAATAATGACCCTAAACATGTGGCCAAATCTACACAAAATGGCTCACCAGACACAAAATCAAGGTCCTTCCATGGCCATCTCAGTCCCCAGACCTCAACCCAATTAAATACCTGTGGAGTGAGCAGAAGAGGAGAGTGCATAGGAGTGAGCCTAGGACTCTAGGATGATGATTTTGAGAGATTGTACAAAGATCCCTTTCTGTACGTACCCATCTTGTGGAATGTTATTGGAAAATATTAAGTGCTCTGTTGCTGACAAAAGGGGGTTGTACAAATTACACTGCTCACAACAAAATTCAAAATGAAATATCCCCCAATTAAATATTCCCTCATTTTTTGTGAGCAGCATATTAACCTCAGGGGTGCCAAATACCGTAGCACAGATGATTTCATGTAAAATAATCCCACTGAGTAAATGCACTTTAATTAAATGTTGGATTTTTGTCCTTTTCTGCATTGCTGTACCATATTAGTTTTTTTTTTTGTTAAAAGAATGAATTTATTAGAAGCCTAAGAACACATCTTTACGAGGGAAGCCAATAATTGTGGAGAGCATATACATACAGTAACCATATAATCAACAAAACATTAAGTTAAAAATGAAATAAATAAATAAATTGCATATGCATATTCAATACTTAAAAGTAAGCTTTATATAAATAATTTTCCCTGTCATTTCATTTAAGTGTTCTAAGCTTGTTTCAGTTACACTACACACTATGATCCAGAACTCTCCTGTGCCAAATGAGGCAGTGGGTGACGTAGGGAGTCACATGGCAGGAGCAATAAGTGCTGGGAAACTGGAAAATCTGCGGTCATCTGCGGTCATGTTTGCAGTACAAAAACAACCAAACCGAAAACAACACAAACCAAAAAAGGTTTTGGAACAAATGTAATTCTCTGGGGAACTCTTAGGGAGTTGAAACTATTTAATTGTTTTATATATCTATTACAAGACCGCACCCAAATCTTGTTAAGCTGCCCCACACAAACATGTAATGACTGTTTTAAGTGATAAATGAAGTAATGATAAATGTTGCTCTCTGGTTAACATTTTCTTTTGCTTGTCGACAAGGTTCAGATAATTTTATATTCATCTCCACTAACCATGATGACTCCATTATCATCACCAGTAGCGAGTCGTTTGCTGTCCCATGAGAAACAGCAGCTGCGTACACAAGCTCTGTGGCCTTTCAAGTGGTGCACAACGTTCCAGGAGGCACAGCTCCACACCTAAGGGTGAAAAACACGTTGAGATGATGAACAGGTTTCTAGGGAAGAGCAGTCTGAAGGCAAGAGAAACCCACCTGTGTTCATGTCCACCCAATTATAGCAAAACCGTAAAACAGTAGAGATATTGTCACATTTGATTATAAGTTGACAGTATTTCCACTGGTAATCAAACCAGGAGGCAGAACAACGAATGCTGCATCTCAATGAAGTGCTCATCAGCACAGTAATTTGTGAAACAAAACACAGCTTAACTCATTATCTCTTCATCAGCATACAGACTAGGAAACAAGGGATAACTCCGGGGAGAAATAATAGTGGGTGTCTATAGTGGTTTTGTGTTTGTCTTTGGTGGTCCATGTGTGTATCCAGAAGGTTCAAGTTCTTAATTAAGCAATGTTGGATTTCAACTTTAGGGTTAACATAGCGTACCAGCTGCAGCAGGAATGTGCCCAACAGCATTACACACATCTGACAAAACGTATGGAATTCCCAATGTGCGTACACTCCGCTGAAATGCTTATAATTGTTTCTCCTGACCATAATACTGGAAGGTTTTAAAAAGATTTTTAATAGACTAAAGTTTGACACTCCAAGAATGGTCAAGATTGCAACTCAGATTTTACAGGCATTATATTCCTTTAGACTGTTGGGAAAAACTAAATCTCTTGAGATTTCATATACCTGCCATATGATTACACTATAAACATTTAATTTCATTCAACATTATTCACAACAGTTATCCAAATTCACAAATGACTTTGCCGCTAATAGAATGATATAAGACAGCTATTCAGCATATGATGGAGTCCAGCATAAAACAGATTTTGTATTACCACTAAACTTTGTGTTAGCGATCATGTTTCCATTGAACTCAAATATACATCATTTATCATTTACGGCATTTAGCAGACGCCCTTACAACTTACACAATCTTACAATTCAAGCAATTCATAGGTTAACTCTGGCAGCTTTTTTGGCAGAGGTGGGATTTGAACCCTGGACCATCAACCACAGTCCTGTGTTCTTCAGAACTTATGGTCTGCAACAGATTTGCCTAAAAATCTGACCTTACGCAAAAGCATTCCAACTTTTTTTATACTATCTGGCTATGCTGTCTCATTTGTATTGAAGGCAATAGTTGTGCCACAGATTTATCATGGAAATCTGCCAGAGAGCAGACAGACTCTTTTAGGTTTGGACTTCACCGCAGTTCTTCGAAGGATGCAGCCCATAAAATGGGTCGCAGGTAATTTGTACTAGCACAGGTTTACAGAAATTTGCATTTAAAGTGGCTCTACGTTGCCATCTAAGCGATTCAAACAGTTCTTTTGTACAGGAAAAAGCATACATTTGTTATCCAACCAATACATTTAAATCACATAAAATTTTGATAAGACTTTGGTTGGAACTTCCTTTCAGAGTATACGTAGCATCAGTGCAAAAATAGAAACTAACTTCACACAACAAACACATCTTGGTTCTTGGAAATTTGTGCAAAGCTTATTTTCACAAAACTTTCAGTAGGTGCAAGTTCTTATTCTATGCTTACACTGGCACTGACAAAATGTGACAACGTAGACAGCAGTCACGCAGCTTCAGAGAAAGCATTTTGACTGAAAACAAAAATAGGCAAATGAAAAGCAAATACCAGAGGGAATTGGGGAAAGTGGGTTTTTGGTGGAATGTAAAACATTTATTTTGATATACAGTATAAAACATCTTTAAACTGTACAGATCCTAAGTGCATTTCTCAGACTTTCTCACCTTAGCCGTGTTGTCTGCTGAAGCTGTGGTGAACAGCTGTCCATCAGGGGACACGTCACCAGCGAGGATAGCGCCCTGATGGCACTCCAGGTCCTTTAGCTTCTCTCCAGAGCTCAGCTTCCACACCTGATACACACACAAAACATTGTTGTGTGCAGTTATATTACCTTCTAAATGTCTACAAGAGGCTCTGCCAAGTGGGCGTCATGATTTAAACACAAAAGAAAATAATCTTATTTTACCCCTTCTTAACCTCGTTAAAATTATTTAGAAGTCTGGAGCCTAACCCAAAATTTACTTGGCACAGCAAAAGGTACACCCTGGGGAGTTTCATCACCGCACTACCAGACTTTCATACCACACACCAGTCACCTGTCAAATTCTCTTTGTGACGCATTAAAAAAGAATCCACAAATCCTACATGTACAACCATTCAATAAAGAATTAGTAGTCCTCTTCTGGTCCATTACTTTGTAGCTAGACATGGCTAACACTCGTAAATTAAGTTTCCTTGCAAGTTGCCATTTGTCGTTATTTACATGTTATCTGCATGACGAGTGTTTAAATGTCCTCCATAGATAAATTGCCTGTTCGTTAACACTACCACACCCTTTACCACTCGCACTACCAAACCCTTTAAACTATAATCAGAAGGGGCACACAGACTGAAGTCATTCTAATGCAAAGTTTTAATTGGTTAGCTGTGACTATATACGTCGTATAGCAACCAGGAATTTTCTAAGAGTATGGTTATGAATTGAACAATGTTTTTGATTATACTTATTCATAAATATTGATGTAATATTTTACATAACCATGTTTGTTACCCCATCTCTAAAGGGTAGACGACACACCACTAGCTAGGTGTATGTTTCTGTCATTATACACTTATGGTTTGTTTTCTAAACTGCATTCATATGAATAAGATTTGAGTAAGACAAATTAACAACACATTAAAATATATGTTAAACTACAAACAAAAAAATCTGGACAAAAAGAAACAAAAAACAGTCACACATTTTACCATACAAATATTTAATCCTGTTATCTGGTACTTTAAATAACCATTTACCTAGTGGATAAGTAGCCATGTTAATAATTACCTTTACAGTACCATCAAACGACCACGATAACAGTGCAGAAGAACAAGACGAAGAGTCAAGAAGATGAAACTTCCTGACTGCTTCCTTATGCCCTTCTAAAATTAGACACTCCTCTTTCTTCCATGTCCACACCTGGATAGAGAGAGGTTACATTTTATTGCTAGTACATGTATTCTCCCAATACACAGTCTTAATGGGTTTCTGTTAAGGCGCATCCACATATGTAACATGTTGTGTGTTTAGCTCAAGCCCTGTTAAGTGTATCTCTGTGTGTGAGTATCACAAATATATTCTCTTGTCTATGGGCATTTTAAGGGGAAATAAGCCCAACGCTTATAGCATGGATATTTTGGTTGTCCCCCATGTGTGATTTCTGTAACCTCACCTAATTCAGTAGACTGTGCTACTTTAAAACTGAATGGACTAAATTGTGCATCTTAGACAGCTTCAATAGCACTGAGATGCATGATTAATTCCTGATTTTAAACCGTTTGTTCAAATTATTGCAACAATAACAGAACCTAATGCAGTCATATCTCACCATCCTAATTCTCCATCTACAACCCCAAATCAGAAAAGGCAAGAGATATCTTTGGTAAACCTAAAAAACTTAAAACTGTGCAAAAAAGGAGCCATGTTAACCATGTCCAGAAACGGCGTTGAGTTATTTGGGTTTAGAGACATTTAGGAAGCACCATCAGCTAATGGAAATATGTACTGTGGTCAGATGACTCAGATCTTTTTTTGGAAAAAAAGTGTGCTCTGGATAAAAAGCTGAAAAGGACCATCCAGACATCCATGCACCAACAAGACAATGCAAAACCACATGCTGCAAACGTTACAAAGGCATGGCTGTGGAAGAAGAGGGTACAGGTACAAGTACAATAGAGAACGTGTGTGAAGTTTTAAAACGGAAAATATGAGAACGATGACCAGGTATTGTTGCATCTTAAGACATGTTTGCAGGGAAAATGGGATAAAATTACACCTGAAACTAAATTGCTTGGAATTCTTTGTGCCAAAATGTCTTTTAAGAGTGGTGAAAAGAAATGGCCACCTTACAATAGTGTTAACTGATGTATTGTCCCAACTTTATTTGGAATGTGTTGCAGGCCTAAAATGTTATGAATAAATTAAATGAGGACGAACGGACAAAACATGAAATATCTCAGATTTATACTGTATGCGATTAGGTAAATATAAGAAACACTGTCTGTTTTTAATATGCACTTCCATATTGTCCCAACTTTTTTCTGATTTAAGGTTGTAAGAATGTAACTTATTTCCACGTTTGTTTTGTAATACGCTTTTGCTTAAATCATTTACAGTCGAATTTGGTTAATAGGACCAGCCGAAACAAATCCTATTATATATGTGTAATGTTATTCTGCTAATTTGGACCAAAATTCCGCTTAATTGGCCCAAAGAACGTGAGAGCGAATAAGAAAAAGAAGCCACAAGTCGATATGGGAGGATTCCTGTGCTCTCCGGGAGAATTTATGCTTTTATCAAAGGTCAGGAAATCCAAAAAGTTGAGTTGACAAGAGCAAAACCAGTGGGAGGTGACCACGCCCACCACTTTCTTCATTTTGTTCAAGTGCAGTCCGTCAAGAGAACGTGTCAGATCAAGTGATAAAAAAAACATTTTATTTTTTTTATTTAGTAACCAGGAACATTCGAAAAAGCAACACGTCAAGGAAGGTTGTTCTATAATGCAAATGAAATGCAAAACTTATTGAAAATGCAATATATAAAAGGCTGAAAGTGCAGGAGTATCTGAACGTTTCCTGATCATGAAAGTGCACATACTGTAATTTTCCAGCCCTTGAAGTGACTACGCAATACAATTTGATTAAATGTGAAGCTTGGACACCCATAGAACGTCCTGAATCTGGTCAAACACAGACAAAAGTGGGAACATCACTTAGCGGACTGTGGAATCGCTTTTAAGAGAGTATGAAGACGACGGATCTGCATCCTCCTTCTTCTCCTGATAGGTGTGCAAATCTGGTCATCAACTACAAGAAACGTCTGACCTCCGAGCTTGTCAACAAGTACCAAGTCTTCGTTTGCTAGGGGATCAAATACTTATTTCGCTCAATGAAATGCAAATTAGTTTATATCTTTTACATGAAATGATTTTCTTTTTGAAGTACGATCTCTCACTGTTAATATAAACCTACCATTAAAGTTATAGACTGTTCATTTCTTTCTCAGGGAGCAAATATTTCATTTTGAAATATCCCATTATTTCTGTGAGCAGTACATTTCCTCCACTGTATGAAAAAAAAAATAAAAATCTTTGGGTGCTTTATGATTTTAGTTGGATTGTGTTCCTGGGCTATTGCGGATTTATACTACCATGAGATAACGTCTAGTAAGAAGAATATTAAGCCACTCTGGATAAGTGAATCTACTAAATGATTTAACTGCTATGATTAACGTGAAAGTAATTAACTACCATGCGTCACAGAAATGTAAATACAAGTTAACGATAATGTGAGAACTGATAGACTATTGGCAATTTGTTACATACCACTGGTTTCACAAGCATTCGGAATGCTTGACCGCTGTGATGCTGTTAACCCCTGAGACACTGCAGCGTTTTGGGAAATGACGCACACAACAAATGCTGTGAGTCTGAAAGACTTTTTTTTACAAAAAACATACATTAGTATATAATTATAGACTTTAGGTACAAAATGATGGGTTTACTCATAAGTCTCAGCTTTGGTATAAACATTACTCGGGAAACTGAGTTGATTGCTTTTGTGCATGTGATATTCTGAAACAGTTTATATTACAAACTGGAGAGGGATCACATAGCTGTGTGACTGCTGTATGAAAGCAGAGCAACGCTGTTTGTTTATTTAATATCATTTTCAGCATCAATGGCTATTTACAACAGCCACAGGGTTACACAAGGTTACATGGAAACTAGTTATGCATACTCAATGCATATGTAATCAATGATTATGCGTCTGAGCCTCTTGACTGTGGGAAGAACTCTGAGCACCCAGAGTAAACCCATGCAGATGCAAACTCCACAGGGGAGGGTCAGGGATACTGAAGCTGTAGGGGCAACTACACCAACCACTGCGCTACCATGCCACCCAACTTTTGAACCAACATAAATACATAAAACCCACAATCAGAGCACTGAACTGGGCTCTGAACTGAGTAGAACTCACATCATCTAGGTATAACCATATTCATTTAGAGGTCATTCAATTCACTGCTTGTGTTTCATTTGCAAGAGAACAAATAGGTGTCTGACAAATGTAAACTTATATTTACTTGCTCAACTTGATTGCTTCTAACTGGATGAGGAAGTTATTCTACAAAAAAGGCAAATTTGCAGAAAAGCCATGGGGTTTAGGTGAAAATCTTCAGCCAGTGATTCCACTACAGAACGACAAGTAATTAATGCTGCTTTTAGCTTTCCATCGACCTACAGAAGCATTTTTTAACTTCAGCCTTGCCCTTTTGGCTGGAAAGTTGATTTGTGGTGCAGTGAACATGTAGCATATGCAGCAGTCCTATCCTACATGGCCTCTTGACGCAGTGAATACATGATCTCTTAAGGCATGTTGTAGGCAATGTAATCGCACTACCCTAAACGCACCTGAATGAGGAGGTTAAGGTTAAATTAGTGTACATGATTGGACCATTACTCCTCTGTGGGTTAGTGGATGAAGTTTGGACTCATGCTCTTGGTCACATGCAGGAGTGATTGAGTGTTTAAACCTTCTAGAAGTGATACAGAAGCAACAAGTAGATCAACTCTGAGCACATACATTTGGGTGTCTGGAGTGTATACCATCACACAAACTGTCATTTTTTCCTACAGGGAATGCCTCCCCTTTCTGCGTCACAAGAAATCTCATTAGAACTGCCCCTCATCTGAGTACATTCACCTACAGCTTGAAAAATATGTTTACAAAGGAGCATCACTGTTCTTGCAAGCACTGGGTCCACAAAAACTATGCATTAAAGCAAAGCATGACTGATCTACTGTGGGCTGCACATACCAACACAAGACACTATGTCAGCACCCAGCCTCAGAAAACAGAAGAGCTGACTTGCTAAAGTTTTCGGACAGCACCATTCCAGCTTCAGTCAGGAAAAACTGCCCCAGAATCATGAACGTGTGAACATTAGGCAGTAGTCTGTCAAATTGCTTTGTTTGAACTATGAATGTACAAGTGTATCAACTCTAATGGGTCTTCTGTGATTCAGAAAAGTATTTTTGGTAAAATGTGTGTAACTCAGTTTAACATACTATCATAAGGCATGTAACTTTCGCTATAGCTTGATCTCAGTCTTTTTCTACCTGGATCGCAATACAGAAATGGTAACAATACGCTTCTTTTAGGAAACTACCACCTACTAAAATTAACCACCAATTGCCTGTGGTAAAGCTGCAGACATGTGTGCGCTTCATTTAGCAAAAGCTAACACCAACAGCTGAGGTAGCAGATGTGAGCAGACTCATTATAATTTAATGAAACAGGCAGTCCAAACAGATCATTCTAAAACTGACTTTTTATACAGAGTGAGAATTATGCTCTTTTGCTTGATCCTTGTGGCATTTTGAGTGAAGCATGCCGGATCCTGTTTACACCACACTGTTACTTGAGTTTGAAAATGTGAGTACCAGGATTGTAACCAAGCAGGGCTAAGAAACATAAACGTGTGTGTAAATGCGCCCCAAGATGCACTGAAACAGGAGTACTTAAGGAGATGGGTTATTGTCCTAATATTCATGCCAGAGGGATTCTTAGGATTGGTTGATCTTTTAGGATTGTTGATCAGGGGATCTCATAGCTGGGTTATGATTACTATTCAGTAAGGTACTTTAAGACTTTGCATACGTTTTCTTTCTTATAGTGCACCTATGAACCCATGAATTCTCAGACAATCTCTAATTCTTGTGTATTGGTGGCATTTGGAAATGGTGTTATTATAGACACATATTAACCAATTGTAAATCTATCCTCCACCACAAAACACAACGGACTGCCAAAAACCAAGCCAATATTTAAAGACATGACACACACCCATAAAGTTCAACCCTGTATGGCCGAACAAACACTAATGGCGAAAAGAAGACTTTATCATGTTTTGATTAATGTGGACAGATACCACTGCCCAAAATAAACCACCACTGCTTTGATGCAGACATTTCCAAATAACACTGGACCACCAACTTACTGTGTTGCTTACAGTTATTACTAATATGCAAACTATATGGCATAAAGCAATCAAGTTTGTTAAACTGGATGACAGGAGGCACAATCGGCTAGTATAAATGCACGTGGTCAAACTTGTCAAGTGTAAATTGGAACACATTTCGTGAAGACCCCGAGGAACTGTGGTAACTTTTGGAAAAATTTACTTTTTCATAGTTCCCAGAACTGTACTTTTTAGCTCCCATTTCAAGGTACTTTTCTCAGTGCATAAGAACCCTGTATGATGCATATTTCCAGTTCTGACACAGCGATGCAAGTGTATAGTGACTGCTCCTGAGCCTTAAGAGCAACAGATCTTTGCTCTAAATATGGAAAAAGACAAATGGCGACCCAAACGGTGAAGTTCAGTTCTTTAAGAGCCTATATGCCATGGAAGAGGTCCAACGGGATAAGCAGTAATACAAGCAAAATTTGCCTGACTTTCATCACTTCAGTGTCACACAGCCTTACTACTGGCGATGTGAATGCAAATAATCAAAAAAAAAAAGCCATGAAACAAATGGAGCTCCCTGGAACTGTTGTAAATGTGGCTTAGACTTTAATGTCATTAACTGCTTCACCTTTAATCTACTTGAATTTATTGGTGAGGCAACTACTGAGATTCCACTTTTTATTTTTTCTTCATCCCTGTTCTTTCATATGATAAATGGAAGCCTTCAGTCAGCCCATCATTTATTTAACTGAAGTTTTTAGGAGGTAACCATGTTTTTCAGCTGCACACATTTTCAAGACGTTTAGAATCTAGAAAGGAGAGAAAGCATTCAAGCGTGTGTGCACATGTTTTTATAAATATACGCGTTTCGTTTCGAGGGGGTCCTGGGTGCAAACTTCAAACAGAAAGGACACAGACCGCTCCACCTTGTGACCCAGCTCCCATGCATCCCCGCAGCACCTCCGTCCACTGATGAGATGGTACAACAAGGTGAATGTCTCTAATAAAGTGGAGAGCAAGTGCACAGTGTTTTTAGAACCCTTGCAGCACTGCTCTTTCTGATCCAATCGGATCAGTTCGACACACATTAACACACCAACACCAGTGTCACAACAGTGTTTAGAATGATCCACCACCTAAGCAGTACCTTATCTGTGTTGGTCCTGACCATCAGAGGGCACGAACAATGTACGTAGAGAAACAGATGGACAGCCCATGTAACTCCAGCACTACAAAGTTACTACTAAAACTTAATTAACGAATTAGCCGAATATAAACAGTACCACATGATCAATTAGAGACAAGGCATTATCAGTAAATGCAAGAAATAAGTTTAAATATATATTACCGTTATTATTCTTCGTGTCACTTCCAGTCAGAAACCTACTGGCCAAATAAAACCACTATAAATCTAAATTTGACACTCGTATGTACAATTTGGCTAAATTGTGTGTAATTATACGGAGTGTATAAATGTTTTCAAATGGAATTTAAATCTAGTGCAAATACTGATCGCTGAAACGTGTCTGTGTTGTCTTCCGTTTACGTCAGGCCCTCGTGACGTCGCTTCAAGACGCCATTACTCTCATAGCCTTCAACTGACCTTTTCTGTACTGCCGCGTTTAATGTACGTTGAGTAATTATTGGATACAATGAGAAGGAGTAAGTGATAACGTTAGCAGCCTTAAGAGACAATTTACAGCGCTGAATAAATCCATAAGCATTACCTGTATTCACTGTCAGCTCAGACTCATCTCGGAATCACACTTCGCTCGCTCGGTACGAGAAAAGATCTGCGCTGAGAACAAAATGGCGAATGATGGTTTCACTCTGACATGCGCAATAAGAGCTACAGGTTTTATTTCTCCTTCTGAAATGAAATCGCTAGAACTACATCATCCAATGGGGCGAATAGGCGGGTCGTGTCGGGAAAAGTTTATCCAATCAGCGTTGCAATGAGCATTCGAGCTCATGCGCTCGTCCAATACGAGGTCAACCGTGATCGTTTTTAATTGTGCCGATTAGGCCACAATGTCGACCAACCGCACGGCCTCATTTGTAGCGCCGCTTTTGGGCTATCCAATCAGCTCTCGAATCAGACTCGACCCTATAGAATTTCCCTGATCGGAAAGCCAATGGTAATTCAAAGAATGTCCCCAGCGAGGCCGGTGCAGCCAATCGGATTTCGAGAAACACAACCTTGGCTCAACAGCTTGTTATTTCGTTTATGCTGTGCAACCCAGACGAGTGGTGAGCGGACAGAGGAGAGAATGTGAGTAGCTTAAACACGACACGCTGCTCAAACAACTTTCAGATCGCTATAGGCTTTTTATTGTGTATGCTTGACATGGTAAAAGTGAGATTTGACTTGTTTTACTGGATATTATTGAGCTGAGGGATTAAGGCGACGGAAAATTGAATGGCAAAGACTAGCGAGCTAGCCGTGCAGCTAGGCGGCTTGTTTTCGCAGTGAACATCGAGCTAGCTTGTATGTTAGCTAGATTACTGTCTTTTAGACTTAACACAATAATATAGCGGCACGCACGCTTACGTAATCTCTAGCTTTATTGTTTACGAACGGTAGGATTTCGCATCGGAGAGCTTTGCGTTCCGATCTACCAACCATCTCGTGTAACGCTACAAACCAAGCTTCCAGTCAAGCCTAAACTATCTTGTAGGTACTAAGCTCCCGAATCTGGATCACATGCTGGATAAGGTTAAAAGTACGATTTCGGGTCCGGATTTCGGGTCACGATCGTGTACTTTCCTGCTTTGTCGGAAACTTGTAGACTCAGGATTGTTGCGAGTGTTTGAAGAATGGTCGACTGTGTTCCGGAACTAACATTAGCTCAACTCAAACTAGCCAGGCAGTTTAAATCGCCGCCATACACAACACAGCTCCCAAGCGCTCACTGGATTAAGATCTCCAAATCCTCTACGGTACAAACAAGAACCTAGAATCATGTGGGCTTCCCGGTGTTTCAACCCTGGCATGCCGATGACAGTTTTCCACAAGGAAGAGTTCCAGATCGTAAAGCGAAGCTCTGAGCTATGATGGCGACGTGACACTCGGATCAACCGGAGTGAAGCGGGAACACAACACGCACTACTCTGCCCTCCGTTCTCCCTCCATGGCCCTGCCATTTTCATACATGGAAAGTTGACCAAACCCAGAACTTGTCGTCGATGGACGTTTTTTTGGTTTGAAAACGAAGCACTTGTCGAGAGATCGCTCAACATTTCAGTGCTCTAGAAGGAGGGAGGAGGGCCGCTGCATCAAGCTTAAAAAGAATGCGCGAGTTGTAGCTTAGCCCGTTAGCTTCTTAGCGTTTCCTTATTCTGTCCTTCAAGCAAAAATATATTTCGAGGTTTAAAGGTCGTGGTAGTTAGTGTTGGGTTTCCTAACAACAACAACACCGCGTTGCCACATTGGAAAGAATTTCTTTGAACATAATCAGAAAGTGCTTAACAAGTAACTTAAACATCTGTTCTCAACACATTTGAACATCCAGTCTTTCTACGTGCTGGTCGGTCAGTGTTGTACTGACGTTTTCTCAACATTTACCATGATTTAGAGCAAAACACTGATTCGCGAGAGATTTTAAATAAAGTAAATGCAAGTTTTACTTCAAGTACATTTTACCAGCAAATACATTTTGAACATGATTAACTATCAGTACAGTATCAATTTGAATGCACCTGTTTTGACTCTAATTCTTTTGTTGTTGTTTTTCAGCAATCAAAACCAAGCTGGACTCCCTCAAATAGCCATCACGATGAAGGTAAGTCTCTAAGCTCTTCAGGTAAAGGCAAATAACTTTTCAGAACTGCAAAAACAGACACGTGAACAACTATTAAAGCTTGTTGCAAATAAGAAGAAGAAAGCCACAAACAAGTAACTTGCCCAAAAAAGTGAGAACTTTTATACAACTTAAGTCTGCCCCAAAATTGGTCTCATGTTTGTGCTTTTTAATGTGTTACTTGTTGGGTGATGTGGCTGAAGAGCTTTACTAACTTACAGCATGAAGAGTTATATGTTGAGATGAAATTGTGTAATAAGTAGGTTTTAGTAACAGGTTCTTAAGATAATATGTATGGGTTTTGGAATGACTGTGATGACTTGTTCTGTGTGCTTCTCTTCCCCCCACCACCACCACCACCATTGCTGGCAACATGCTTGTATTGCCGTTCGTGATACTTCATGTTTAAATCCACCACTTTAGAAAAGCTCACTTGATTGCCATTAAGTTGTACTGTGTCAAGAGAGTATTTTGAAATACTTGGCTTGCACCAAGAATGCAAGTTAAAACGGTTGAATCGAATTGAATGCCAAAGGATGTTATGAGGTGATGCATTAAAACTGGTGTAGGATGCAGTTTGAACACTTTGCTTCTGTGAGTCGGGTATTTCTTGATGGTGTGGGCAAGACTGAAATATCACAAGTTGAACACTAATGGCCAAGCGTACACAAGTGTCTGGTACTTGCACGTTCCACCTCTGCTTATGGCATTTATTGGCTTTTGAGGTGATGGTGTTGACTGGCTGTTTACGGCTGTAAAAGCCAGACTTAAAAGACATATTTGTATTTTCTACTGCAAGTGTTAAGAACTCTTGTTAAAGTGACCTGTTGTTGATTGGATGGTTGTTATATGGTACTTACCTGTATGACCAAAGTTTGTGAACACTCCAAAAAGTTACCAGCACTCATGTTAGAAAAGTACTGGTCCAGGGCTCACTTTCTCACTGACTCACTTTCCATACCTGCTTAGTGCAATCCAGGGTTGCAGGCATGCTGGCACAAAGAGTGCAAGGTGAGAACCGAGACATAGCTGACCAGTGGCAGACAGGCACTGTGTTCTCTCGCTCATGTGGTGCCACTTTTCCAGATGCCAATCTTTTGGTTTTGAGTAAGAGTAGGGACTGCACAGAGATGCATGCAAAGTTTTCACGGACAATGACTGACCTAAAGCCAGGGTCTCTGGATTGTGAAGCAACTGCGCCATGTCACGTTTGGCAATCTGATGGAGTTCAGGTCAAGGATCTGTTCAAGTCAGTCCCTCAAACTTTTCAAAAATACTCTGGACTTTATTTTAGGAAGGCAGAGCAAAACGTTGATCTGTCGTGTTGGATAGGTGGAAAGTGACATATGGATGCTCTGACCATTCTAGTGTCCCTTTGTCTGTGGAGATTAAGATTGTGTGCTTTCTAGAATTAACCTGTTAATATTGTGGCTGAAATGAGTTCACTAATAAGAATGTCTGCATACACTCGATGGAATAAAGTATATGATCTTGTACTTAATACCAGCCTTTCTGTGTTCACTTCTATTTACACTGCTCTCAAAGTAGGGGATATTTAAAAATGAATATGAAGCGATTGAAACTAAGAAGTGATTTTTTTTTTTCATTAAACAAGATAATCAGAAAAGCAAAGAGTCAAGGAAGGTTGTTTGATTACGCAAATGAGATGTAAACTCTGTTATCGTGATTGAGTAGCAAGTGATGTATTCATATTCGTGGGAATGAACAGAAGCATGTCAAACTGGATGAGAGTGCCACACATTGACTGTTCAGTAGAGTGTATGGCCACCCTGGGATCAGATTGTCCAGCTGTTCTTGTGGTATCCTCTACATATTCATTTTGAAATATCCCATCGTTTTTGTGAGCAGTGTATTATGGGAACTACTAGTGATGTATCTTAAGTGTGTGAAAGCCATGCTCGGTGTATTTCGAATACAATTGCAGCTAATCAGAGTATGAACTTGGTTTGAGGTTTTTCTCGGTGTAGTAGTTTAACAATTTACGACACTATTACAATTGTATTGTTCTACTGTCTGTTTGAAGTTGTAATGCTGAGTGATACTTAGTTTTTGTTGCTGTTGTCTGTATTGGCCCTGGTGGAGAGGCCGATTAGTGTATCCATACATAGTTAATGGAGCTTTATGGATGTTTGATTGTTTTCATACTTTTTTCCCTAGGTAGCAGATGAGCCTGCCTACCTTACTGTGGGAACGGATGTTAGTGCTAAATACCGTGGTGCCTTCTGTGAGGCAAAAATCAAGACTGTTAAGCGCATGGTTAAAGTGAAGGTAAGTGGTTTATTGTTATACATAGAACTTTTTTGTGACTTAAGTCTATCTCAAAATTGGTCTCATGTCTGTCCTTTTTAACGTATTATTGGCCATTAAGTTTTACTGTCCCGAGAATATTTAGCCGTGTTTGGCTTGTACCAGTGTCTCTAGAACAGGGATGCAAGTTAAGTTTAATTTAATATTCATATTTAATGTAACTGCCATACACATTTTAATGTAACTGCTAAAGTACAATGCTCAGAAAAAAAAAATATTTATTTAAAAATGAATACGGATAAGATCCCAAAAAACAGCTGGACAATCTGATCCTGTCTGTGCCCCATGGCTGTCAGTGTATCGAAGAATGCTTTTCTGATGATCCTGTTTAATGTAATAAAACCAACTGCTTCTTTTTTTAGAAATAGAAATATCCCCTAACTTTTGTGAGCAGTATAGTTTAACATATCAAACCAAATTAGTTTGTGTTTGTTGCATGTGGCTCTAGTGACACAAAAGTAACACTTTTGTTGATGGGTCATGAAGTTTGTAGTGTGTCAATTACACAATCAATTGTTACCTTTACTGTACCTGCTTTCTCTCCTCCTCCACTTTTTTTTTTTTTTTCTCTGCCCCTATCTTTATTTTTCACATGTGCACCACAATTTTGTTTTTAGGTGATACTCAAAGGAGACAGTAGCTCACAAGTCGTGCAAGATGACCAGGTCAAAGGACCTTTGCGGGTATGAAACTATTGCTTCTCCCCCCCCCACCACCCCCTTTAGTCATGAAATAATCTAAACTGAAAGCCCATATATACATACCCATATTATACAAGTCATTTTTTGTCAGTTCTATACATGCAAATATATATTTAATGTTAAGCTCATATATGCCTCAGCCTCATGGCGGCTATAAAGAGTTGATTTTTGGAGTACATATTTGTGTCATTTACATCCCTTTTCATTGCTGTAAGTGGCCCTGGGTGACTTGTTGCTCATGAGGGAGAGGATATTATAACATACAGTACGTGTCGTCTTGTGAATAGGTCGGCTCCACAGTGGAAGTGAGGAGTGCAGAGGGGGTGTTTAGTGAGGCTGTCATCAGTAAACTAACAGATGCTAGCTGGTACACCGTGGGTAAGCACTGACTTGACAAAACTTTTTACTGTGGCTGATTTTTCTGCAGGACCTTTCAACTTTTTTTATGAATAAACATTTTTTTTTTCCCCTTCTGCAGTGTTTGATGATGGTGATGAGAAAACGCTTCGAAGAACATCGCTTTGTTTGAAAGGCGAAAGGCATTTCGCAGAGAGTGAGGTATGGTTGTTAAACCGTTTGATCGCTTTTAATGTTAATTATGCTCATGAACTATACTAAACTATACACTGTTGTTTTTCTCAGACTTTGGACCAACTGCCTTTGACCAACCCAGAGCACTTTGGCACTCCTGTCATTGGAAAAAAGACAAATCGAGGGAGGAGGTCTTCACAGGCAGTGTGAGTATTCCTTTCTTCGCTGTTGCAAGGTGTACGTTTTGGGGTGTCTTTCAGAACTTTAAAAAACTGTTTATTAGCTAAATTTACCAATAAACAATTTTGCAATAAACTAGTCAAACGAACAATTAAGGTTTCTCCAAATTCACCACTTTTATTGAATTCGTCACTGTTATTCACCTGCTTTTATGACAAATGCCTTTATTATGACCTGGTGCAAATGTGATGCATTGCCATACGCCCGTTCTGGCAGTGCCCATTTTGTTTATTTGCACAGCCTTTAGTTAACTAATGTTCCTGGGTTTATGTGCTGCAACAGCCTGCCTCAAATCTCGCCAAATATGTTCTCTAGGGTTTGAGTAGGGTTGTCAGAATTATCACGTAATCGTCTAATTGCAATTATTTAATACGATTGCAATTATGTAGGACTTTTCCACAGTTGGTAGATTTCTGTGACAGCAGAATGTCAATTGGGTGTGCTGGGTTCAGGCAGAAATGACTAAATGCGCTTATTAAGACATTATGTTGTTAATTTTATATTTTTGGCGTGTTTTCTGGCAGAATTTGTTTTTTGATGATTTCTTTTTTTTTTTTTTTTGTTTGGTCATGCTTTGCATCTGTGTTTTTGTAAATGTGTAAGTTTCTGGGTGCACACACATGCAGAGTATCATTCAAACAGACATCAGTATTAGTGTTAATTAAGCATGCCTAGTAAGCAAGAAGGCTGTTTAGTCATGTCAGGCTTGCTCTTCGTTAGTTGCATTCAGTGAACACCCAATAGAATAATTTTATTAAACATTTATTTATATGACAGTTAATCATCAGCTAAAGGTTTCAAGTTGGGCGACTGTGAAGGCAAGTCCAGAATCGGCTAGGACCTCTTCTAAAGCCAAGCCTTGGTTCCTCACAGAAGTCATGAGTTTCTAGTTGGTTGATTCAGTCTTGCCTTCCCCATGCTGCTCCTTTCTAGCGTTTGAGGAAGAAAAGCAGCCGCAAGCCGCTACCATGCTTCTTTGTAGCCAGGCAATTCTTTAGAGCGTATGTTTTTCTTCCTCCGCCAGACATGCTGCTGATCCATTGACCTAAAACAACAAAAAAAGTTGAGTTTTGCCCAACCCCTTCATGACTTAGTTATATTGTCTTAGTCTTGAGTAGTATGTATGATGTAGTCTGGTCATGGATTTTTTTTGGTACAGCATCCTTGAGCTTGCGAAAGGCATTATAGAAGTTTGACCTGTTGTTGTTGTTATTATTATTATTATGGAGACACTACATTAAAAACTGAAACCTCAGTCCTTGCTGCCACCATATCTTGCTGCACGTCCATGGCAGTCGTTTGGGTTTTTGACAACCTTCTACCTCTGGAATCTGGTGGTGGCCACTGATGGCCTTTCTTACTGCCACATCCAGGCCAATGTTCTATTAGCTTGGATTTTGACTGATGCATCCAACTCTATCTCTAGGAACGTTCAGTGCCTTTGCTCTCGTTTTCTTTCTGTTCTCTTGTTTGTGCTAGGTCATTTTTTTTTTCATAAAGTGTGTGGACCAATATTGATGTGCTTTATCTCGGGCAAACCTGAAGCAACTAATGAAGCCGGTGTTTAGTTGCATCTAATGTGTTTGAGCTGACACCTGACTTGCAAATTCGTTATGGGGGGGTGTGTGAATAATTCTGAGACTGCGCTAGTCATTGTTTTGCAATGATTTTGGTGAAAACACTTGCCAATAAAATATTTCTTTGTTTATTGCGGACAACTGAAAGTTTGTAAATTTTGCAATGAACCATTAGTCCGTTACCGTTAGTCAGCGAAACCCAGTTAAACATTTGCTGATGTACAGTAGAATGCCTTGTAGATGGTCAAAAGGTTCATGTGTATACAACTTTGTGTTGATATCTGGCAAATTGAATAGGTCATATGTGCCTTTCACTGAGGTTTAAACACGTTAGATCATGAAAATATTACACTACTCGCATGACCTGTGTGCTTCTGCTGACCTTCATAAATCAGGCAATGGCTAGAAAATAGCTACACATGTAAGTGCCTTGTTCGCTCTAAGGGTGATAATTAATTTCAGTACATCTTGGGCTGTAATGAAGTTGTCTGGAAGAGGACACGCTATCAACAGAACATTTAAAGTTGCTGTGCTGCCAGTAATTAAATAGTGCAAGGAATTGACAAATTACCTGCTAAAACATTTCATAAAATTTCTCAACATGCATCATTTTGTTAGTGTGAATCTTTCTGCAAACTTGTGGTTTGAATAAACGCTAGCTTTAGCTTGTCTTGGAGGACACGTTTGATGATACCTCAGTTATCACTGGTTTTTGGATAGTGAAGCTTATCAGCAACCTGGTTATCACTTTTTCCTTTAGGTGTCCAACTGCGAAGATTAATAATGATCATGCTTTATTTACACGCATCATTGTATTATATTGTCACTGCAAATTGTGTGGTTTTGAATACATCATAAGGTCTTTGTTATATACATTTTAATACAAAGGAAAACCACAAGCTGGTTTTGGGTTATTGGAGGGGTGAACATGACTTCCGTAAATGATACAGATGTCTCTCTAAGTAGAACTTTGGTTTAGAGTTTAGGTTGTCATCAAGCAAGGGTTGGTGTTTATAGCTTGTAACCTTTTCTGTTCCTGTCTGCTACTTCTGCTTGCATGTTTTTTTTTTTTCTCCCACAGAAGCACTGTGTGAAACTTATTTCATTAGATAAACATTAAGTGCCTTCAGTCTAACATTTTAGTGAGGTTAATTTGCTGTGAAATGGTTAACAATAATCCATATCATTAGAGTATTTGAATTTAGTACCTTGTGAAACCTCACTACAACACAGCAGGAAAAAGGCCCAAATTGTTCATACATAGTATTTTCAATGCTGTTTTTTTAAAATGTGACTTCATGTCATATCTGACATTCATCTGAACAGTCAGTGTGCACTGCTAAACTGAGGTGAATGCACAAAAGAGCAAAGCTTCATGTGACCTGTTTGTGTAGAGGTAACCGATCGAAAGTCAACAGAAATGTCAGAGCCCGAAGTGGTGGGATTGAGACAAGGTTGTGTTCTGAAACACCGAATTTTAGTTTCAGGATTTTAAAGTACATTTGTCAGCACCCGTCCCATGTTGTATAAACAACACTCACACGATACAAACCATATTGCAAAAAAAAGCATGCATTTGTGATGACAAAACGTGCATGAATTCAGACCTGGCTGAAGTCATGGAGTCAGGTATCGTGTGTGTGTGTGTGTGTGTGTGTGTGTGTGTGTGTGTGTGTGTGTGTGTGTGTGTGTGTGTGTGTGTGTGTGTGTGTCAGATTTCTAGACCTCCTATGAGAATGGTATGTATAAAAACAGAAAATGTCAGATTCAATTTTTTTTCTTTTTCATTCACACTGCTCCAATTTGAGCCACTATTACCAGCTGTGTGAACGTAGCAGACCTGTCTTGTAATGCTCAGTGAGATTAGAGAAATTGGATACTGATTTGGGTTGGAATAATACAGAATACTTAAAGGTTCAGTCATTCCCTTTTTTTCCCCCTGTTAAGCATACCCTTACAACAGGTGCCTGCCAGCTCTGATTCTTTATACCTAATTATTGACCAAACAGTGGATATATGCATTTTCTATTGTTGGTGTTTGAATTCTGAAGGTTGGCACACACTATTTTCTTCTAATAAACTCCAGTTAAAGATTACAGTTAAAGATAAACCCCCTCATGTTCTAAATGAGGTTCATTTTCTTAACCCTTTTTTTTGTAATGCGACCTCTTTGAATGTTGTAGTATGGAGGATGAGAAGGAATCTTCGTCCAGTGAGGAGGAGGAGGATGATAGGCGACGGTTAAATGATGATCTCCTGGGGAAGGTTGCCATCATTCAGCCAGGGCCAGACCACTCGTCCTGGTATCATGCTCTGGTGAGCTCCAGCAGCCTTTTAAAGTGTTCCTCTTTTTAGAACTGCCATTAAGGATAGTGAGAAGCATTAGGATTCTCATTTAAATCCCCAAACAGAACTTGTTACACACTGCAGTGAGCGCTCTGTACCGTTTTATTTATAGAGCATGTGCCATATTTGCAGTGACTAAACACTTGTTCTGAGGTTGTACAGCCTATGCCAGGCAATCTTAATATGGTATCTAAGTGCACAGTATTTCGGAGTTTTGCCTTTAACTAACATGTTTAGTGATTTTTCTGCTATGTAGTTAAGATTTTTTAAAAAAAGCTTTTTATCTATAAAAAATGTAATGAATTTTTATTGACCAGGTGATATCTCCCAGCTGCAATGATGACCTGACTGTCAAAAAGGACCAATGCTTAGTGAGGTCATTTGTGGATGGAAAATTGTAAGTACTTTCAACTTCAGGTCGCGTTTGTAAAATTAATATTCTGCAAACTGCACATTTTCAACTGTTTTACACCCCCCCCCCCCCACACGCAGTCACACCGTGTCCCGAAGTGACGTTAGAGAAATGACTGTAGACAGCATCTCCATGGCAGAATATGCAAACAAGAAGGGTAAGCATGAGTGCCTACTCCAAAACATCACAACTTTCAGTGCCCATGGACGAATACTAACAATTCACTTGGGATGTGTTTGTACAGGATTCGAAGAAGCGCTACTCTTCCTCCAGACCAAGCAGGTTCCGGCAACCTGGAAGATGGATATGAGTGAGATTCTGGAGTCCTCCAGCAGTGATGAAGGTGAAGAGAAGGAAAGCGAGGAAGAGGAGAAGGAGCCAGAACCGGAAGAGGTAAGGCGTTGACGCCTGTTGCTTATTAGAGTTGAAAGTAAATGTATACTGCTCCCAAAGAATAGGGGATACTTTAAAACGAAATATCCTGTAATTAAATGTTTCCCCTTCTTGCATAATTTAAAACGTTGGGAGTATAAAATCGAACATGCACATATCTATACACACAAAAAGAAATTCTATCCAAAACATGAGTATTGGTTTGGGGCTTGTCGTGCCACTGTTGCTACATTTGTTGTTATAAAAATGGCTAGTTTCATTAGGGGTTCACTAGATTTTGGAACATGAGTGCAAGGTCTGATATTCTGATATTAGACAAGCATTTTTACATGGCTCACTTTTGGGATTCCAGTGCATTTCAAGGTGTCTGATGCGGTTGATGACAAAGTTCTATGCAAGCCAGACTAGTACTCAATCAAATTTGGCAAACCAGTTTTATATGAACTTTTTATTACAAGTTGAAAGATTGTTGTTGAAAGATTGTTGTTGGAAGCAGTAACCTATAAATAAATGTGTTAATGTTGAGAGAGACGGGGGTATTTAGTACATCTTCTCTTATTCTATTCTACTGCCTCCATTTGTCTATAGAGAATCCACAAGCACATGCTTTATTTTGTGATTTCGTTACAAGCAAGCGTTACAGATAACAGAACTTAATAAGTAGAAGGCATGGCTACAAACTTTTGTCCATGTAGTCTGTTAGAAGGAGAAAAATCAGAAAATTCCAAGAAGTGAAACTTAAATTTGTCGCATGCTGGCGCTATGTTGGCTACTTAATATTGGATTAACATTGCAGGACTCGACGCATCAGATGCCCAGTCTCTCTTCAGCGTTTGTTGTTTGAGCAATATAGCATGCCGGTGATTACCATAGGATTATATTGAGTAATCCAGAAATAATTTAAGCTATACAAGTATGTGTATTAGTTGCAAATGCTATGCCATTTTATATCAAGTACATGAGCTTAGACATGTACTGCTCACAAAAAAAAATCTAAATGAAATATCCCACAATTAAATATCCGCCAAGTTTTGTGAGCAGTGTTTTTTTTTTTTTTTTTTAAGTATACACATGGAGTCCTCGAGCCAGTCCCCCATAGATTTGGAGGGTCGTCTGTATGCTGTTGGGGTCCATAAGGATATAATCTAATATAGCCCTAATACAAGTAATCATTGGTGTTATTTAAACCTTTCTTTCTTAATTTAACGTCACTTTTTACCCTTTTGCTTTGCATTTCTATATTCATTGTAGTTTGTGGTTTGTATAAAATAATAACATTGTCCTTTAAAAAAAATCCCTGGCAGGAAAGATTAAAACACTGTACAAACAGGCCATGAACTAATTATCTACTCACAACTTAAGTACCTTTTGGATATTCCAACGTATATTTTAAGGCTCGCAAAGAATGCTGACAGATATGCAAATGCTAGAATCTCTGGGGTGTCGTGTAATACCCACACTGTTATAGCATCTGTTTGAGAAATTACTGCTCCACTGATTACACCACGAGAGTTACTCAGTTCAGTTCATATACAGGGACTGTGGTAGCCTAGTGGTTAAGATGCTGGACTATGGACCAGAAGGTGGAGGCACCTCTGCCACAGTTGGGTCCCTGAGTAAGGCCCTTAATCCACAATTGCTTGGATTGTAAGACCGTACGAGTTGTAAGTCGCTCTGGATAAGGGCGTCTGCTAAATGCCGTAAATGTAAATACAGTCATACGTCAGCTTTGCACCACTTGTCGAATTCAGATCCCGATGCATTTTGAAGAGAGAAACTTTCAGAACTCTATTTGGCATATTTGCTAAAACTAGTTGAGTGGAGATGAAAACTGTGAGAACCACAGCAGCACTTAATATATTCATTAAACAAGAGTGGCTTGTGTTTAATTGCTTTTTTCGTGTGTGTGTGTGTGTGTGTGTGTGTGTGTGTGTGTGTGTGTGTGTGTGTGTGTGTGTGTGTGTGTGTGTG
>JAUZST010028737.1:0-57329 GCA_034779995.1 Parotocinclus haroldoi | reverse complement strand
ATACCCTTGTGAGTTGAAGTCAGGCAAAAATACATCCATAAGCATCTCTGATCAGTTCATTCTAATTGGAATGACTCTTATTAGGATTGAGTACTGGAATTTAGACATTTATTCTTCCTATTTAATACAGTTAACTGATAGTGTTTTTATTTTGCTTTAATTTTTTTAATTTAGCAGACATACAGTATAAATCAATTTGTCATATGCCTTTACACACCAGTTACAAATATAAATTATTATATATGAACCAAAGACCTAGACGCTCTAATTATGACAATTATATTAGCACATTCTGAATTATATTAACACATTCTGAATTATATTAGCACATTGTGAATTATATTACCACGTTCACTGATAGCCATAAACAGTGTGACAACAGTGTGACGCTCAGGACAATGTTCTCCTGGTAAACCTTGGATCGTGTCTTTCACGTGGATGTTATTATAATACGTACCCTCCAAATTAAACAAGGTCACACACCAAGTACACACTTTGGTAGCACAAGGGGTACCAAGAGAATATTTGGTTTTAAGGTGGTTTTAAGTTTTGGCTTTGTTTTGCATAAAACAAATAGCATGGCTGTTAGAACTACTTTTATAGTAGTCCAGTAGTACTTTTGAAGTACTTTTAAATTAGTTTTGGACTACTTTATCCACAACCTTTGTTGAGATGTGGATAAAGACCAACCACACAACCCCATCTAAAACATTAGCACCACATAGCACCACAGCAACTGTACCACCTTCTGTGAACATACATGTTCTAACATCTTCTCTAACATTAATTTCTCACCTTCAATCCTTCAATTTTGTGACTGATTGCAAGTGAATCCCTGCAGTCATTTTCCTAAGACTAATGGAAGCCATTTGTACAGACTTTTAATAGGAATGGGGGGAGCAAGTTTAGGAAATAAAACCGATAAGGAAAAAAGTAAAAAGAAACAAACAAGGGATTAGTATATGTAGTGTTACAACCCATGAGTGAGAATTGATATGCTGTTATCTGTTCTTGAGGCATCTCCTACCTCAGTACAATCACTTTTGTAATGTAAATATTATTGAATATGAAACTTTGTATGCCCGTTCTGTCATCTCTATTAATGGCAGAAGACTTTCATTACAATGGATATTCAGTCATTTCCAGTCATGGATGTGTTATCTCAGGAGGTGATATGAGTTTCGATTTCCATATCAAAGAATGTGGAATTGGTTTGTTCCTTCCCCTGAACAAATGGAAGCTAAACATATTCAGCCCCTTCTCTGTGGTTCTAATATAAAAAAAAAATTCAAAGCTTTGTAAAAAAGACCATCTGAAGACCAGATTCATCTGACCTGAACCCCGTCAAGCATTTATGTGGCTCCTTGAAGACAGAAAAAGCCAAACTGTTAGTGGCATGCCCTGTAAAGGACTTGCTTTGTGTTTTATTTTGTTTTTTCATTTCACAGCAAAAGTAGGATTGAAGCGCTCACTATTGGGCCTCTATATTAGAACCCGACCATTATTGGAACAGAACCTTGATTCATCAATGAAGACGATATGCTTCCAGTCCACAGCAGTCTGGTGTTTCATTCAACATAAGCATACAAATGCTGCACAAACATTATCTATAGACACTGCTCACAAATATTAGGGGATATTTCAAAATGAATATGGAGCAATTAAAAAAGAAGCATTTTATTACATTTAATTAAACAAGAATATCAAAAAAGCAAACTAAAAGACAAAGAAAGTGTTAGGGTTCCTACCTGGGTTCCTACCTTTCACCCCGGAGCGTCCGACGTCCTCGCTGATTGCCATTACAGAGCAGTCGCTGAGGTGGTTTATATCTGGTGCTTAATTTAGGACCTGATTACGAACATCTGCTTTCCCCGTCACTTAAGGGCGGGTTCTAGCATTATTCGTGGCCAGGTCATCACACACACTCACTCCATCTGCGCACACGACAATCCGCGTGCATGCGACGTTATGGGCAGCTGGTTATGTCTTGGGGCTTATAGTGCCGAGGGACACGTACAGGGGAAACCCCTGAGGTTCTTAGTTTTTTAGGGACACATTGAGGGCTTCCCTGGCTATACTAGTGTGCTCCTCGCATGCCTGAGCTCACACTCTTTTCGTCCTCGGCACCTAATTAGTCTCACTCCAGCTGGCTGCGCGCTCTGATTGAGACGCGCCCTGGCTTGACTTACTCGTGCTATATGTGCGCCTGAGCTCACGCTTGCCCTCTGGCGCTTTGGCGCATTCTGCCACTTATTCGCGCTACATGCACGCCCGAGCTTTCTGGTGCTTTGGCGTCCCAAATCAGTGCGCTAATGTGCTCACTGCACGTTCGCATTTATGCACTACGGAGTCTATCGCGGTCTGTTTGCGCGTTGCTCACACTCCGGGAGGCAACACAATGGCATGCCCTTTTTACCTTGCTTTTCTTATGTTTGGGAGCTTTTGCTCTGCCTTTCCCCCTTTTAGTTTTGTTTCTATCATTATTTCCCCATTATTATTATATGCCGTGGGATTTCTCCGTCCCCGCATCTTTGGGTCCTACTATAAATCATAACAGAAAGTTGTTTGATTGGGCAAATGAGATGCAAACTCAATTATTGTGATTGAGTAGCAAGTGACATATTCGTGGGGGTGAACAGAAACATGTCAAACTGGACGAAAGTGCCCCACAATGACTTTTCAGTTTAAATATATTTTGAAATGAGCAGTGTAGATTACATATGGACCAGTCTGAATGCCATAATTTACTTCATTGTCTATTATCTAGCAGACCTTTGTTGTTGTTGTTTTTTATCGATAGCTGTGCTTAGCATTGGTACATATATGGTTGCAATGTGAGATGGAAGTGAATTGCTGCTTGATATATTTGAAAAGCTATATGGAAGGCGTATGTGCCAAGTGGAACAGTAAGTGATTCAACACCAGCTAAACAAAAATCCTGTAGACTTAATATGGTGAGATTTCTTAATGTAACCATGAATTCTACAACCCATGGTGTTTTTTTACAGCTACTATGTTTCTCTTTTGCTCACTGTGCATATAGCCGTGCATTTTGGTGGAAAAAAATACAATTCAAACCACATGATAAAGTTATTTCAGCTTGTACTGTATTTGGGAAGCTGCTGCCTACCTACTACTATACTCACTGCAAAACAAAACTTTTCACTTTAGCTACCAGGGTCCTAAATGATAATATATCATAATAGGAAAGGAAAATCTCAGAATAAAATTTCACAATTCTAACTCAGTTGATGTGTTTGACTTTTTTGTAAGCTACTTTTGTTTGTGTGTATTTTACATCTTATCATCTTGATCATCTCAAAACACAACTATTAATTTCTAAACTGCTGGCAACAAAAGTGAGTACACCACTAAGTGAAAATGGCAAAACTGTGTCCAATTAGCCTTTTTTCCCTCAGGTCATGGTGGTGGGAATGTCATGATTTGGGGCCACATACGTGCTGCCGGCTGTGGGAAGATACAGTTAATTGAGGGAACCATAAATGCTACCGTGTAGTGTGACATACTAAAGCAGAGCATGATCCCCTTACTTTGGAAACTGGGCCACAAGACCACCTCCAAGATGACCACTGCCTTGCTAAAGAAACCGAGGGTAAAAGTGCTGGACTGGCAAAGCATGTCTTCAGACCTATACCATATTGAGCATCTGTGGAGGCGTGCAAGGTCTCTAACATCCACCAACTCCACGATGTCATCATGTAGGGGTGAAAGAGGATTCTAGTGGCAACATATGAAGCTCTAGTGGACTCCATGCCAAAAAGAGCTAAGGCAGTGCTGGAAAATAATGGTGGCCACACAAAATATTGACACTTTGGCCTTTTTCCTGTTTTTATTTAGTGGTGTACTCACTTTTGTTTTCAGTGGTTTAGACATTGATGGTTGTGTGTTGAGTTTTTTTTTGAGGGCACAGCAAATTTACACTGTTATACAAGATCTATACTGACTACTTTACATCAAATCAAAGTGTCATGTCTTCAGTGTTGTCCTATGAAAAGATATAATAAAATATTCACAAAACTGTGAGGGATGTACTCACTTATGTGTGATACTTTTTGTAAATGGGTTCACATTCATGTGTTGACTCTATTTTATTTGGCTGATCACCCATGTTGTAATAATATCAATGCAATGGCTTCTGTAAAGCAAGTATCAGTCATTGTCATTATGTTCCCAGCTATATCTGTGATGCATTAACTAATGGACCTTAATGGACCTTGGATTTATCCATGTTGCCATTGTTATGCTGAAACAGGAAAGGTGTGAAGGTGGTCATGTAGCATATCAGAGAATGCCAGAATTGTCTCAGAAATCGATTGCCGCATTCAGATTTTCAATCTGGCTAGAAACCTGAACAATGTTTTTTTGATCAACCTTTCACATGTCCTGTGGCATTTGACCCACCCTGTATAGACATACAGGTTCATTGGTTGAATTTGTGCATGGTGATCTCCATACAGATCTCCGGTTCCACCCCATCTGAAAGGTTCTCTATTGCACTGATATATGGGGACTGCAGAGGAAGTACAGTGAACTCACTGTTTTTTTCAAGAAACCAGTTTGAGATAATTTGAGCGTATGGCATGGAACACAGAAGATGGCTACAATGTGGTCATAGAGGGGTGGGTGTAGTCAACAACAATACTCGGGTAGGCTGTGGAGTTTAAATTGGGTTCCAAAATTGTGCCAAGAAAATATCTCTCACACCATTACATCACCAGAAGCAGCCTGAGCTGTTGATACCATACAGGATAGAGCCATGCTTTCATGTTGTTTACACCACATACCATTTTAATGTCACAGTAGAAATAGAGAATATCAGCCCAAGCAACATTTTCCAATCCTCTGTCCAGTTTTGGTGAACTCAAATTGTAAATAGTAAGTTGTAACCTGTTTTAAGCTGACAGGAGTGACACCTGGTGTGGTCTTCTGCTGCTGTAGCCCATCTGCACCAAAGTTAGATTTATTGTGCATTTAGAGATCCTTTTCTGCTAACATCAATTGTAACAAGTGGTTATTTGAGTTACTGTTGAGGCGAAGGTGAGGGGGAGGTACTGTTGTTCCTGGGAAGGCAGTGATCTAGTGGTTAAGGTACTGGACTGGTCCAGCGGTCAAATCCCACCTCTGCCACAGTTGTGTCCCTGAGTAAGGCTCTTAACCCACCATTTCTTGGATTGAAAGACTGTATTGATTGTAAATTGCTCTGGATAAGGGTATCTGCTAAATTACGTGGTGTTTTGTGGGACTGTGGTATCCTAGCGGTTAAGGCACTGGACCATGAACCACAAGGTCCAGGGTTCAAATTCCACTGCTGTCACAGTTGGTTCCATGAGCAAGACCCTTATGTCAAAACTGCTTTGTAAGACTGTATCAGTTGTAAGTTGCTCTGGATAAGGGTGCCTACTAAATGCTGTAAATGTAAATGTTGCCTTTCTATCAGCTGTCTGGCCATTCTACTCTGACTTCTGGCACCAGGCATGTATGGTCCAGAGAACTGTCCCTCACTGGATCTTTTCTCTGACCGTTCTCTGTAAACCCTAAAAATGACTGTGCATGAAAATCCCAGCTTCTGAAATAAGTCCAGGCCATCTTGCATCAAGAACCATGCCACTATGACAACTATTTAAATCACCTATCACATACTGATGCTTAGTTTGAACTTCAGCAGGTCACCTTGGCCATGGCTTCATGCCAAAATTGTAGCCATGTGATTGGCTGATTAGATAGAGTATTTGAGTTACTGAGTTGCGAATGTATTATGACCATGAATGCAATATCACTGAACTCTTGGACAGGACTCATCTTAATGTCAGTGTTTAATCATGAATATTGTAGCCTTTTATACATCACTCTTTGCAATGTATTTAGCTAAAATATTAATACAGACTTATTGGAATGGTTGTCGACATGATATCAATTTCTTACCATGGCACATACTGTAAAAGGCCACCCTGACTTGATCAGTTTCATTCCATGTCTTCATGGTGTCTCTTTCACTTTTCTTTCTCCTCTGGTAAAAAAGGAATCATTTAATATGGTCAGTGAAACACATGGCATGACATTGAAATTCCTGGGAGATCCAGCATATTAATGCTGCTCATTTCTACCTAAGGCATATCATAAATGACAGTCTTTACTCTGCCAATCTGCCTGTTCCACTTCAAAGGGTTGCGGAGACAAATCTCTTCTTGTGCAACTGCAGCAGGATTCACCAGTTTTTCCTCATCTCTGATTCTTCCTGCGAGCATTATAAGCTAGCTACGGTTCAGTACATTTGCGATACTGTGATCCCTTCTTATAAAAAAAGTGTTGTACTATTTCAAGTTACAGATAAGGTGTATGAGCCTTAGGTTTCTTGGACTGACATGCAAAACCTGTTGGAGATTCCCTGTACAAAAGCCTGTAAGCAGTGTAGATTCTTATATGTCACTAGACTAGAGTGCACGCAACATTAAACTCTTTCCTGTGAGGGATGAGCTGTATTCTGATCGATTACATGCACACTGACTGCTGCTGCAATGTGCAGGTGCTCAAACGAGATCAGTCCATCTTCAACAGCGATGGGAAAATTACCCACAAGGGCCCAGTGTGGCTGCAGTTTTTCATTCTAGCCAAACATGACGTACACCTGATACCACTCATCGTACATTTGAACACCAAAGCAAACTGATTAAACAGGTAGAATCCTTATTTGTGATAATGAAAACCTGCAGCTGCACTGGCACTTTGAGTGATTTATCAACATACCTTCATTTTTACACCAAATACCATCTTGATCAATTTATTTTAAACATGACTGTCCATGTATATTTGTTCTTGTTTTAGCCAGTTTTTACAGAAGGTGAAAATAGAGGATTTCATGCAAGTGATTGTTTTGTCACCATATCAGTAACATGATGCATTGACTTTACTTATGTTAAACATTGCAACACTTTAAACACTAGCTGTGATTTTGAGTGTGTTTCTCTATCAAATATTCCTTTTCAATGTTTTGGTCTGTTCTCTAAAATATCCAAATTCTGGCGTATTTAATGCACATGAGCAACAGACAAATATTACCTACACTTACAATAACAACCAATAATGGTGTTAAGTAGCCTACCTCAGACGTCCAGTGTGCTCGTGGTCGGTCCAGTCGCCATTACAGAGCGTCCGGTGAAGGCGGTTTATATCCGGTGCGTGACGTGATATCGGGGCTCTACTATAAAAGTGGAACTCCCAGCCTGCCACGTCGTCATTCGAACATACGGTCCTTCGGTTGCGTCGCGACTCATTCAGAGAACGCACCATTCCTCGTTCGCGTCTTTATTTCCTTTCACAAGGTAGTCGGTGATATCCTGGGGCTTTTAGAGCCAATGGATGCGTACGAGGGAAACCTCAGAGGTATTTTAACCCTGTAGGGACAGATCCAAGGTTTCGCCTTCCTGTTTTCGCTCAGTTCCTGTCAAGCCTCACTGCAGCCGACTGCGCGCTCCAATTGAGATGCAACCTGGCTACACGGCACGCCCGAGCTCACGCTCACCCTCTGGCGCTTCGGTGCACTCCAGCACCATTCAATTTGGGAGGCGTCCCAAATCGGCGCCTTTTTGTGCTCAAAGCACGCCTGACCTCTGTCTCACCAGCTGGGGTGCCATTCCCACTCGGGACGCATCCCAGCTTTCCCTTTTTGTGTTTTGTAGAGTGGAGAGCCTTTTGCTCTGCCCTTCTGCCCTTTTAGTTAATCCCCTTTCATTATTATATTTCCCCATTCTTATTATACGTCATGGGGTTCCTTCATTCCCACATCTTTGGGTCCACACCACAGATCATAACAAATGGTAGAATAATCTGGATGCCAAGTTGATATTTCTGTAGTGTGAAGAAGTTTAATAAGAAACGGCCTTTGCAAGGACACCCGCCAAGAAATCAGTTTTTTCAATAGTTGAACAAAGTCAAAAGCCTCTGATACAATGATTGGAATGAAGATCAGTGAGAAAAGTGTTTTAAAGAATTACAAAACCAAGTCTGAAAATTTTGGTTCCAATAATCGAAAATACACTGCTCACTGGGATATTTCTAAATAAATATGAAGCAATTAAAGAGAAGCATTTGATTTTATTTCATTAAACATGAGCATTATAAAAACAAATGATAAGTCAAATAAATGTTCAATTATGCAAAAGAGATGCTAACTTAATTATTGTTATTAAGTAGCAAATGGCATATATATGGAGTAAACAGAAGCATGTGAAACTGGAACAGAGTGCCACATATTGACTGTTCAGTAGGGTGTATGGTCACCCAAAACTGCCAAACACACTGACAGGGATGGGGTATGAATTGAATCAGATTGTCCAGCAGTTCTTGTGGATGCCTCTTCATATCCATTTTAAAATCAGACAATATATAAGCATCTTAATATACCAGAATATCATGTGTCTCTTTTTAGGGAAACCTCAGAGGTATTCCTCAGAGGTAACCTCTTTCCTATAGGTTTTTTGTATTGTCTCTGCTTTGTACACATTTCACATAACTCACTTCTAATTTTGTTGCAAGTTTATTTTTCTGGATTATAATCTGTGAGCTCGTTTTCATTAAAAAAATCCATCTTCTTGTTGAATTTATTCATTTCAGTGCAAAGCTGTGCAAGAAAAGGTCACATTGCCTTACTGAGTATCTTTAATTAAAATCATCAGCTACTTGTTTTTACTAATAAGGGCAGCCTTGTTGTACATGAGAAGCAGTATATACTATTGCATGTACTCTGAATAAGTAAAATGAATAAGTATCATTATTTGGCTAGTGAGCTGAGCAGCTAAAGTTTAAAGGACATGCTTGCTCATAAGATTAACAGTGGAAGCATTGCAGAGCAAGGATCTCAATTTCTGATTGGTATTTCATAGACTCAACCACTGAACCACCACTGTCTAAAAATTGCATAATAATTCTCTAGAAACATAGTGACTGAGCCACCATGATTGCTAAAGTAACGCATAATCACAGGATGAATGTTCAAGATTGGAGCCGGGTTTCATTACCTGGTCACCATTTTTTGATGGATCTGTGCACTATATTCCGACTTGATAAACCCGCACAGCCAATGGACTCCACCTCACTGCTTCGCAAATGGTTGAGCTAATGAGATGAGCAGGTGAGTGAGTGAGAGGGAGAGAGAGAAACCACTGAAATGTATTGCAGCTGGAGATCTCCCTCCAGCACAGCTTGGCCTTTATCTGATTGCACTCTTCCACTCCACCAATTGTCCTCACGCCAGAGGAGTGCTTGGCTCCAACTCAAACCACTTTCCCATTATGCAAATTGTTTCCACTAAGAAAATGCTATCCCTGGTGTCTATCAACTTAGTCAGAGCCGCAATTCTGAATACAAGCTACACCTATCCTACCCACATGCACCCTAACGCCTTTACTTTGTCAGTAAAGGGTCTATTTCTGATGCATATACTCATAGTGCAATGGAAGGGGAAAAGAGAGAGCTTTAGCTAAATCAATTTATATAACCCTTTGAAGAGCTTGGTGCATTTTTTTATCATTTCACTCCTTTCTATCAAGGAATTAAATTATACAAATATGTGGGGAATACCGGCTGCAGAAGTGAGATGCACTTATATAGCTTGGGGTTGTTTGGATGATAGTATTGTCAATCTGTGCACATTTCACCCCAGACCATCGAAATAAATCCTGTATCACACTCTATTAACTCATTCTAAACCCTGCAGCATGAAAGACTAAAAATAGACAAGTCTCCCTGTGGCATTCACCTTCTGATCCCCTGTTAGTCATCAGCAGTTATGGGTTTAGAATCAGTCCCCTAAGTATGGTTTTACAGTAGTTTGCTCAAAGTGAGTGAGTGAGAGGGAGAGTTTTCTTTTTCATTTTCATTTGTTATAGGGGTTATTTCATTATGGGATACTTCATTTTGATGTATCCACTACTTTTGTGAGCAGTATACATAGGTTTGCTGGCGAGGAAATGCTTTTACATGATGCTATAAAGAAAGTAAACACAGACTAGTTTATTGTGGGGTCTTTAAAATGGAAATATTTTCACAAACACTTACATGTTTACATTGTACTTATTGTAAAGTATGCTTAGTTTTGCTTCACTCTGGAGCGCATCTACTGTGGCTGCCATGGAAGCCAACCGTAACCAGCTATGCATGCAACCTAAATATGTACATAACAGACCCATACTATAAAGGGACTGCGATAGCCTAGCGGTTAGGGTATTGGACTGTGGACCTGATGGCCCTTATCCCACCATTGCTTGGATTGTAAGACTGTTTGAGTTGTAAGTTTCTGTGGATAGGGATGTCTTCTAAATGCTGTAAATGTATTATTTTTACTTAATAAAACATACAGCCATAGAATCCCTACAGACTGCTGATGCATTATAAAGCTCCCCTCTCTATTTTAACCTCTATTTCTATGTGTTATCTCATTACAAAAATAAATGTACATTCAAATAATTATATGGGTAAGTTCCTTCATCCTTGTTGGGGCTGACAACTGTAATCCCAAGTTTATAGTACCACATATGGAGGGCAAGGTGGATTGGTGGGTAGCACCGCCGTCCCACAGCAAGAAGGTCCTGGTCGTACTCCAGTTTCCTCCCACAGTCCAAAGACATGCATGAAAGGGTAATTGATTATGGTAAATCAATTGGCGTTGAATTGAGCGTACATATATGTGACTAGCGTTGTAACCTTAGATAGATGTAACCTTGTGTGTGTTGCTCAAATGGCCACTCATGCTGATAGCAACATTAAGTAATCAAAATAAACCTAAACTTAGTCCAATATCAGTGTTTTAAAATAATAAAGGCTGCTGTAGCTGCAAAGCAAGGACAAAAAATAATTGTAGTCAGATATTTTGGATTACACAAATGTTCAGCTGTTTGGCCTTGGACTCCACATGTGTGTAGTTTGCATGTCCTCCCTGTGTCTGTGTGTGTTTACCCCAGACACACCAATTTTTTCAAACAGTCCAAAGACATGAATGTTACTCTAATTCAGCATTCGGCATTCATTCATTCATTCATTCATTCATTCATTCATTCATTCATTCATTCATTTATTCATTCATTCTTCCCCCCCTCCTTCTTATCTGCTAAGCTCTGGACTTGTCATGAGACCCTGTCAGCAACATAGTCTTCAAGGCAGGAACAACCCTAGGCATTGTATGGCACATACAGGTTCATACACACGTAAACACTAGGGGTAAATTAAAGACAGCCATTAGATTTTTTAGGCGCAGCAATTAACACAGATGTCTTTGGACTGTGGAAGGAAACATGATTATTGATAGAATTGATCCCAGGAACTTCTCACTGTGAGGCAACAGTGCTAATCACCATACCATTCATTGTTAGGTTAATTGGTGTTTTAAAATTGTGTGTGATTGTGCATATGAGTGTGGGAGTGTGCTGTATGATGGATTGGTGCCTAGTGTTGTTCCTGCGTTGTCACTGTGCTGCTGGATGGGTACCGACTCTCCCGAACCCTTTACACAAATTGACTGCTACAACATGTTGCAGTTATTTTATACAGATATTGTATGATTTCTGGCTGATTTAAATCTGGTAGAACAAACACTTCTGTGCTTGACAGTTCCTCCTTTTATTTTGGTCTGGATGAAACAAATTAGCCAATTGATTTGCAACATTCAGAGGAAAAATAATTTAAAAAGGACTTTGTCTTAAAACACATTACTAAATTTGCATCAAATGAAATACATTTAAAAAGCCCAATAATACAGTTTAAGTGGTGCTGCATATAGACCTTGTTTAATAAGTTTATGTACTTTGTTAATATGCAGCAAAAATCTTGCCTTGCCTAATATCCCCTAGAGCACAATTGAAGTACTGAGGGGTGGTATAAAAACATTTGCAACATTTAGCAGCCTGCTCCACTTTTACAATGCAAGCAATTTGTGCTTAATGCCCTCGAGGAAGGGCCCAACTGTGGCTGTGTGGCAACTCATTATTATAAGATCACTAATCCAGTACCTCATCTGATGTACCACCACATCTTTATCAAGGGTCCAAATAATTCAGAATTAATTGTGCACACAGCATGATACTCTTTTAATACAGTGTAAAACAGGACCATCGCCTGCTTACAACAAGAGAAAATACCCAGAGAAACTTTAAAAAGTTAAAATCACTTAAAGATAATTTTCCGAACTCATTATTCATGGTATTATACTTTATAATTTAATAAATATTTTATACAATGATTCTTGATATTTTTGAGAGACTTAAGGTTTAGTCTGTATGAGAACAGAAATGAGCCTTTAGGTTTTGCCTGTACGAGAACAGAATCCCTTCAGCACTAAGGACAACACCACAAACCAAAACAATACCAAACAACACAGCAGTGGGCAGGGCTGAATTACTCATGGCTGGAGACCACTGATTACCCTTAACTTCCCACAGCTGGCTGCATAGACAAGTGGAGATAAAAACAGCTCAACGAGGGACAAGTCGGCGCAACAGAGAACTTTCAGTACCACTACAGGCTTGCCTGTAGGTCTGAGATTCTTCATGACACTGGTGAAAACATTAACAGCTGTGGCTTCCTCTCGTTTCCCTAGGCCATGACAGTCCCTGTTTAAAACACAAGCCTACTACTTTGCTTAGTCCAACATTTTTCACCATTTATATTTAGATATAGTACCTTCCAAGCTATTTTATGTATATGTATTAACTCTACAAACTTCCTGTGTGGTATTTAAACCAGTGACACTAGAGCACCATTATTATTATTAAAAAAAAATAAATAGTAATAATAATAATAATAATAATAATAAACTAATTGTGCTGTCACTGGTTTAAATACCACACAGGAAGTCTGTAGAGTTAATACAAAGCATTATTATTATTATTATTATTATTATTATTATTATTATTATTATATGGTGTATTATTATTATATGGTGTATTATTATTATATGGTGTATTATTATTATCATTAATAATAATAATAATAATAATAATAATAATAATAATACAGCTACTACTACTACTACTACTACTACTAATAATAATAATAATAATAATAATAATGCTTTCTATTAACTCTCAGACTTTTGTGATGTATTTAAACCAGTGACACTAAAGTATTAGGCACGTGCTTTATCTGCTTGGATACCCCAGTGCCTCTCAAGTACAGTTCACACATTTGATCTGTCTGGTGTTAAATAAACCTGCAATACATGAAATCCCTGCCAATCATAGATTCTGCTCAAGTGTCTTAAATTACCTCGCCCAAAATAGAAAAGGTGTTTCACTTACCTCCTACTGTTTATTCATTCATTCAATCAATCATACATTTATGCATTCATAAATGTTCTTTCCTGTTGAATCCTATTCAGGGTTGTGGTAAAGCCATTGCCTAGCCAGGGACAAAGTGAAGGCACAACCCTACACAGGGCACCAATCCATCATAGTCACTTTCTAACTAGTAATAGTCAGGTAACTTAATCGTCAGGCTACCACAGTACCGCAGTAGCTGCAACATTTACAGCATCCAAGTTATGAGAACAGCAGCAACAATAATCACTAACTAGGTCTACTCTGTACGCAGTAAATCTACAGCTAGTGCAACATATACTGTGTGAATAGTCTTTCAAACACCCTTAGTATAGTGCATGGAGGGTACTCCATATTACGTATGGGGTAATTTTAAAGCACTGCAGTTTCATCCAAGCTTATTTTTCCTAAGACCTATGTCATTAATGCACTGCTCTTAGCCTTAACATCTTGTAAGCCTAATTAATTAATTATATTTATGTTCTAACAGTGGTTGTGTATGTCCCTTGGGGATTCACATGGAAATCAATGCAAAGAACCTAATTCCTTGGCATACGATGAAGGTATGTCTTGGCCATGCTCCACCGACAGAATGGCACTGAAGGCAACTAGCAGCAGTCAGGTGGAATAGACAATGAAGGATTACCAGCAACCAAAGTGATCACACACAAACGGAACATTATGAGACTCAGGTCTCTACAGCACATGTATTGTGTGTACTTCATAGTGTGCCAGTTTATATTAACCTGATAACATAAAATAAATTGCCATAACTATTCCGACACCTGTTTAAACCCCTGGTGAGCAAACAGGGTCTCTCACATGTAAGAAAACACCCACATAGAATGAAAACAGGTCAGCATACATTAATCCAATTTTAGACACAAGTTGTGGGGGTTATATCATCAAGTCATGGCATCTTTAAATTCCACCATCTTCAATTCAACTTCAGTTTTATATCAGATCGGAAGGCAGCTGTGCCGTAACCTGGTAAAGAATTTCACCAGAATAATGATGCTTCAGTGTACCGTAACATTCTTTGTTCTCATGTTCAAACAATGATTTTAAATGAAACCTTAAAATTTTCCAAATGTTCTACAGAATGTGATTGATTTTGACTTACCATGTTTGATTTTTGTCCCCCATTCCTGGTGAGCTTTCACTAAAAACATCTGGCTAAATGCAAGCACAAGCATCACCAATTCTGTCTTTAAGGGACACAGCATTCTGCATCACACAAGGTATTCACAGAGTAAACAAGTGCCTTAACATGACCCACAAATTTGTGAGGGTTAAATCAGAATGTGATGACCAGTTCCATGACCAGTTCATTTTGAGAAAACTTTACATGAAGATAATCACAGACAACGCATCTGAAACGAGTGGTGCACCATCATGTTAGAAGAAATCAGGAAATGCTCCCTCCTCACGCAAGAATGAAAGAAACATGTTTTCATCTAACATCTGCTCTTAATGTTCCATTAAAGAAGAAAGGTTTCACAATTCAGTTATTTCATACACCACACCATATTATGACTTTAGCCGATAAAACTGTGTTAGATGGTTCAGTCCAGTGAGGATTTGTGACAGTATCAGTATCTATGATTTTGACATAACCATTCATGATTTTTTATTGCTGAACATCACCTGATAGGGAAAACAAGGTTTTATATGACATTGCTGTGTCACCCATTTTGTAAATTCCACATGATGGTCTGAATTGGTCGGGTGTTAAAGCATCTGAATTTTGTAAGGGTGCTGCTGTTTATACGTAACCAAAATTCACTGAATTGAGGCATTCACAGTGTTTTCACTTGTTTATGTAATTCTCTTTTCTGTCAGCAGGTGTCACAAAGGTTCACTCATACTAGTTTTCTTTCATTTAGATGGGAATAAGATGTGTGTATGATGTGTAAGATGAGATGTGTAGACAATTACAACAATTATTATAATTGTTAAGGCCTTGGCCATTAAAGTGAAGGTATGTTGACTGAATGTATATAAGATGTTGCACTTTTTTGAGTTACAAATGTCTAAATTTAATCTGAATTGTTTGACTATCTGTATTTCATATTGTAGGCAGAGTGAATGATTAAGTTTGTGTGTTCTCCGAGAGCAACATCTTATATATTAAATAATAATGGCTGGAAATAACTCATGGCACATTTATAAGACTAAATCTCCAATCTGTCCCCACATGTACTGTTATATACTGCTCACAAAAATTAGGGGAAAGTTCAAAATCAAAATGAAATCTCCCATAATTAAATATCTCCTAATGCTTGTTAGCAGTGTATAATCTAATGTTAAGACAATTTATTTACACGCTATTTAGGATGTAGGATAATGGACTAGGATAATATCCTTGGTTTAAATGAGCAAGATGGTGCTTTGCTTTAAATACCTGTTTTGTATTGTATTACCTTTTGTCTTCTAAATAACTATTTCTGTAATTAAGTTATAAACTGTACTTGAATTCAGTGTGTTGTGGGAAATTAGCTAAGTTTATTCTTTGGTGTCACACTTCTGTTCTTAGTAAATGGTTTAGTGAAATTTGCATTACTCTTGTAGCACTTACCAGATGATTTAATTCAGATTGACTAATAACTAATAACTAATACACCCTCACAATTCAAGCAGTTGTGGATTAAGGGCCTTCTTAAGTACCCAACAGCTTTGCAGGATTTGAACCCTGGACCTTCTGAGTCATAGTCCACTACCCACACCGCTAGGCTACCACAGTTTATTGCCATCCAATTTCGAAGTAATTTAATAGTAATTAAATTGCAATTAAATCAATATAAATAATTATTGTGGTACAACAGCCTTATAAACCAAAACTGCAGCGACTATACTAATTATAATATAATATAATATAATATAATATAATATAATATAATATAATATAATATATAGATTAATATTATTATATATAATATAATATTATTATATTAATAGATTATACACAAGATTAATGTTGTCACAGGATGTTTTTCATTTTCCCAGTTTTTATTTACCATATAAAATTTATAATGCAATTCTTATGTATATTTTTCACATGATACTTTAATTATCACGTTACTTTACTTAAGTAACATTTCTTAATACTCTGTCCATCTTACCCAACCTTGCCAGAAGATCCTGCTGGGACTGAAACCTGGTACTCAGAATGTAATCCTAGGCTATAGTAAAACTTTTCAGTACTGCTATTCATGAATTTAGTTGTTAGAGCCAGTTGTTAGAGACAGCAGTTGCTGAAGACTGGGATTTGAATGCCGGCTGGGGCTTCCAATAGAAGGTGGTAGTCCAACCCTGTAATAGACTTGCATTTTGTCCAGGATGTACCTCTGCTAGTGAATTAGGTTCCATACCCTCCTTCATTACATTTAGCCATTTATTCCCTTATCCAAAGTGACGTACAACTGATGCAGTTTTATTATGATACAACTTTTGGGAGTTGAGTGGCATCTTGGCATCTTGGCATCTTGGCAGAGATGGGATATGAACCCTGGACTATTGTGCAGTACCTCAGTTGCTGTGTCACCACAGTCTTTTTCTATTTCTCTGGCTAGGATGTGTGGCAGTATAACAGGGTGCTTGCAAATGAACACTGATATTCCTAGTATGCATTTCACATCAGCTGCAGCATATCACTGCAGCTGGGCTTAGGCATGTTTTTTTCCAGACTGGAAATGGAATTGATATTCTTCTGTGTAAAACAGATAACTCAAGCAAGTACCTGATAAGCAGTTGGTTTTGTAAAGTGCTTATGACCAGATGCTTTAATGGAGGCGACAGACAGAGCAAGTGTGAATATGAGGGGTAAAGCGCTCTCCATTTATCTTTCCTGTCACCATATTCATTCTGCCATTAAAGAGTCCTCTACTGAAAGTTAATGACAAGTAATCAGGTTGTATGTGTCACTGTAGAAAGTCAAAAGGTCCTTTTTCTGTCAGAGATAAGCTTTAAGAGCCATGGAGGTGGCATATGAGAGATGAGTTCACGTTAATGTGTGGGATGATTATCTCATTGTAATGAGGAGTGTGTTGGGGACACAAATAATGCACAAGTGCAGGGTCTGTCTTAGGAAAGTGCTTGCAAGAGATTTATCGAGGATGGAAACAGAGACTTCTTTTCCTGAACATGGCTGATAAGTGATAAATGTGAAGAATGAGTGCACTGTTATATTGCTGAAGTGCTCAGAGAACTGCAATTAATACAAAATGCATTACTGTCATTCAAAATTCCAATTCATTTCAGATTTTTCATACAGCTGTATAGATGAGGTTTTCATGTTTTCAGTGTATTTAAAATTTTGAATTATGTTAAAACCAGGTGAAACAAAAGAATCAAAACATACAAATAACACAGAAATTATCGAAAAATAGGGGATGATTGATTATCCCCTATTTTTTGTGAGCAGTCTATTTTACATACCACATTTTCCATTCCTACACTATTCTGTCAGGCATGTCTGGATTTCCTTTACTATTACTCACAATCTGTTATCACTCCCTTTCTGTATGTGTACATCTGAAGCCTGACATGATTCTGATTGAGCTTCACTTGCTGCTCTGAATCCACCTTGATTGGACACTGGTGCAGTATCCTGATTCACCTTCCTGCTTAATCCGGAGCCACCTGCACTACATGCTGCAGTAAATCATCCCAATTGGACACCAAACAGAGCTTGTGACACATACGTTTTCATTTAGTTGAACCTTTTATATTCCCATGCCAATCTTGTTTACAAAATGCTATACTACAATAGTCACAAAATCCTGCTTTGTTTACTTCACATAATTCAAAGACTTGCTTTCTTGTTTATTGTCTTTAAAACATGACTCGTTTAGAAATATGAAATCTGCTTCATTCTTGCATCTTTTTGAAATGAATATACCACATCAACAGTGTTTATACTGTTTATGCTATTTAAACTGTACTGTACACTTTAAACTATAACCATAAACATATTCAATAAATAACTCAGTTTAAGTCTTAAGTTTGCCATCTAAGCCACCCTAGGAGGTTGGGTCAGCCTTTGAGTCTCGGTTCTCCAAAGGCTTCTTACTTTTATTGTTTAGACAGTCTTTCCTTGACACTCTCTCCCTAGACAAAGATCGATTTGGTGACATGAGAGATTGAAACAGTCTTATTAGAAAAATAAGTCCAACTAATTTATTAGCTCAAGTGCCTTCAATGACCATTTTGTGATTAGAATTAAAATGTGTGTCCAAAAATGCTTTTTGCTTGTTCACAATTAGTGTGTAAACATCTTGAAACTTGTATAGGCTAAGCACATGTCAAGCTAATGTGCGGGAGGAAGATGATTATGATGAGAAGCCTGATGTGCCCTTGATGTGCAAATGCAGTCCGCATGATGTTGCTCTTATCACTGGCTGAGCATTGGTTTTGGCTGACTGGTGCAGGCTTGCATCATGACTCACTTTCAGTTACTTCCAGGCTCTGGTCTTGTGCTAAATGCCAGCCTAGCTGGTCATCCATTCAGTGGGAAAGACAGTTTGTCATGGTGTGAACTAGCTTGTGCCTCCATGTGTGTCGCTTCTGTATGTGTGTTGTGTGTGTGTGAGAGAGAAAGAGATAGATAGAGAGAGAGAGAGAGAGAGTGGGTGGCTATCTCTGCTCATGCATCATCAGTGATCAACAGAGATTAATAGTGACATGAGCCACAGAGGGCACATGCCAGTGGAGCGTCTCAGACAAGGTGCCATGGCTGTCCTCGGCTTCAGCATGTTGTATTCCTTGACAGTGACAACATAGGTGGTTGTTGGTTTATACATTGTTAGTGAGAACACTGCAATATTGTGTCATTAAAATGCTACAAATTGCTTAGTGCCTGTCATTAGTAGAATAATTATGCTATAATTGTCTCAGAATACTTAGAATTATAACACATATATAACAATAAAATTAAATTCTCATACAGTTACAATATTAGGCATATGTGTAGTGGAATTACAATAACTGCCCTAAAATAAAATTAGAATACTTTTGATACAGCAGGACAAGAATATTGTATATGTTTTGATTTTCTCGGCTAAAACAAAAATTAGCATAACAAATTAGATAAGAAAAGGATGTGTGTGCTAAAATACAATTGGAATGCTATTATTACGATATGCTTAGAATGTTGTGTTAAAGTTTTGATGTTAGCTAAAAAAAATATTTCTGAATAATAAATATAATTCTAAATAATTTTAGAATAATTATGCTAAAATAGAATTAGAAATTTGTGTTATGGATGTTATTTGATTATCTATGCTACGAAAATGATTATTTTGGTATCCTAGTGTTTAAGGTACTGGACTCTGGGCCAGAAGTTCAAGGTTTCAAATCCCACCTCTGCAGAGCAGAGCACAATTATTTGGATTGAAAGACTGTATTGAATCTTTTGTAAATTGCTCTGGATAAATTTATGTGAAAATGATCTAAATGTTAGAAAATGTGACAAATAATACGAAGTTACCACAACACTCCATAAGCTGCTCTGTTTCTTTTTAATAAAACTGCAGTTTAATGTGTTGTATTTGTGATTTCTTACTGCACCTATAACAGAAATTACTTTGTGATTACACTGGTTACTTTTATTATTAGAAGCATCTGATTTATGATGAAAAATTGTCATTTGCTTAGACCTGCTGAGCTTTATTGAGATTGCAATTTCAGACAGACCCTACAATTGTGCATTATTTGTGTCCCTAACACACTCCTCATTACAATGGGATAATCATCCCACACATTAATGTGAACTCATCGCTCATCGGTTTTACTCATCATATGAATGAGATACAATAATATATATGATGAGCTTTAATTTACAGTTCTTTCTTTTTGTGCGTTTTTCAGTTCACAATTAAAATGTGAAATCCTTAAGAAATGTTTGCTGATATTTTCCCTCTTCTAAAATGTTTAGTTATTTTAAAAAATATTTTAATTAGCTGTCCCATGTTAGTGTCTCAGATGGATCTGGTGCCTATTTCCAGAATTCACAGGGACCCTCCCTCAGTCACAACACGAAGGCATCGTCCAAACTTAGCTAATGGGTGTAGTGGGCTAGCATATTAGAACGCTGCATCACCCTATATAGACCTGTATGTATTTATGTACAGTATGTCTCAATTATAATGCAGGAGCAGCTTAACATGACTTAATGTTTATTTTAAGGATTTTATATTTGCGTTTAATCATTTAAATCCATGTGTGTTGCATCTGGGTTTTCTGTTTGTTCATTTAAAATTACAATATTGGAATCACAAAAGCAACCTTAAAGTAGATGACACAGATTGTAGAATTTACAGACAGTGTATTACAGTGCTCAATGGTGAGAATATATTGTGCATTTTAATTATATGATACTATGGGACCCCCCAAAAAAAGAAAACAACCACAAAAAAACCTAACAGGATATTTAATAATAGTTTAGTATGAATAATAATAATAGTATAGTATTACTTTACATAAAGCTGGACCAATTGGCAACAAAATCAGTTGAACTCTAAATCAGTTAATCAGTGTAAAATATTTTATTAGGAGGATTTGTGTCAAGACACGCATATCAAACAATAGGATGGTTGTTTACAGTTTAGGCCAGTTACAATGCAAATAATTAAATTCTTCGTATTCTCCAGCAGCAGATTGACTGAAAAGCATGTACAAAAAACATACACTAAAACCAGTGACCAGTAACCAAAGGCTAGATCTAGTGCCATTTGTGGCCACTGGCATAACAGTGCAGTTATGAAATGTCACTTTAACATGAAATAAAGAGAAGCAAAGGCCATCAGGACATATACCCCGCAGAAAAATGTCATTTATAAGTGAAAATGTCTTTTCATGAACTCAAAAATAATACATGAGTATTAAATAAAATGTTGTTGGAAAGCCCATCATTTGGGGTGAATTATAAAAAGAATACAAATAAAAATACTCAAGATTTATTTATATCTTGTTTCTTGTAAGTTGATCACAATCTAGTTTCAACAGTTCTGTTTTAAATTATTGTTAAATATTTTGCATACGTGTTTCTTCAGGAAATAATTGAATTCCAAAACTGTTGTGGACCTTCTTTATTAATATGTATTGCTGTGGAAGTAGGTGGTTACATCATTTGAGTTCTGTGGAGATCTTGAAATACAGAAAAATAAAGCCAAACAGAATCTACATTCAGGCAGTCAGCACAGCCTAGAACACTCTGATTGACTGTCAGTCACACATAAGTCTTTCTGTCAGTCAGATAAAAAAAAATGGACAATGCCCTGACTTATGAAGAAGGCAAGCTGATGTGAATGTTAAGCTTCTGGAACCGTGAAGGAAAATACCCATTGTCCAAATTGATTCCTATAACTTAATTTCTTTTTACTACTCCTGGCAAAACAACATAGAGTCACCACATTTAGAGGATGTTCATCCAATTTGTAGCTGGGAGACATGGTGGCTCAGTGGGTTTCACTGTTGTCTCACAGTGGGAAGGTCCTGGGTTTTATCCCAGGTGGTTAGTATGTATGCATGTCCTTGTGGGTGTGCTATAGTTTCCACCCAAAGACATGGATTACTCCAAACTGGCCTGATTTAAGTGTGCATTTCTGATACACACACACACAGAGTATATGAGACTTGCTTCGATATAAACATGAGTGTTGATGTAACCTGTGTTTAGCCATTGATATTATGTTAAATAAACATAAAGAAGCAAAGCAACTTTATTTTATAGCAACTAAACAGATCACAGATAACTTATGAAGTTAAACATGATTTTGGTAGTTTATAGTAACAATAGTTATAGTGTATTTACCCATGATCCTACTAAGAACTAAGGTCTCTTGGTAGGTCTCGTGGTTTTATTATGGTGGTTTAACCATGGTTACTGTATAGCTAATTATGCATCTAACAATAGTTTGTCCTAGTATTAAAACACATAGGTTGATTGGCAAATTTAATTCAATTGCACCAGTTGCAAAAGCTCATTGAATGCAGCATATACAACTTTAATATGAATATGCACAGCAATATACACAATATTATTTCATTATAATACAGTACTACATCATGGACCATAATTGTCAAACTATGTATAAAACATCAGTAAAATAAATGACGTCACAGTGGCACAACCAGTTAGCATGGTCACCTTACAACGCAGAGTTCCCTGGTTTAATCCCAACCTCTGTGGAGTTTGTATGCCCTCCCTGTCACAGTGCATTAAATTAACCTTGCTTCTGTCACAATTAGCCACTGATGTGACATTAAATAAAGTAAATCCATAGTTTTCTGCTAAGCAAAACTCTATATAAACCATCTCATAGTATAGATACCATAGTAATCATACCATAATATTATTTCTGACAAAAATCTGGATACTGTCCCATAGTAAAAACATAGTTAATTTTTGCAAGGGATGTGACACCAAATAGTGCCAATAGCAGATTGTTCTGGTTTTATGAAGCATATCTTAAACAAATTAATTAGACTACAACAACACAAGATAAACAAATTAGATTGATTTTATTGACGATGTTTTTTTCAGTCAAAACAATTAGTCTCCAGTTAAAATTGAGTGCTTGCGACTTTTATGAACAAATGAGCACTCATTTGAAACAATGGAATGAAATGAATATGAAATGAATTTTGACCAACACAGAGTGTGGTACGAGATGTTGATTGTTCCAAGTCAGTACTAAAATGTTGCACAAGTATATACAAAATAGGAATGTTTTAAACCTGTGATGACATCAAAGCATTAGGATGGAAAATGTCCTTGAAAAAAGAAATTGTACAGCTAAACGTGAAACATAAATCAATGGAAAGATAAATCTATGCTTGTAACAGAACTGTAAAAAATTAAATGTCATGTATGTGTAGGAAAGCCATAAACAAAACACATCATTAACACCTAAAGAAGACCTAGAAGCAGTCATATATTGTGCATTATTGGAGGAAAGTGATATTTAGCAATACATCTTGAATCTACATTGCCCAATGAGATGATGATAAAACCTTTGTCTATTTCTGTTATAAGAAATATTTTATATCTAAAATATAAAGATGACTGCTTACATACAATCATACACTCAACTTATTTATGATATGGGATTGCACGTCAGGTAAAGGACAATTATTACCTCAAAAGTCAATGTACAGATAGTGCACATTGAAATACTGAACACTTTTCCCATTCCACCGATAGAAAATAGATTTTCTGATGATTAATTTATTTTTAGGTTAAGAATGCATTTTAAAACAGAAAAAAGAGTGTATTTTTTTCTTTCGGAAAGGCATATTGGTTCAATGTCTTGGTCTGCAAAAAAGTCTGGATCTCAATCTAATTGAAAATGTATATACAAAAGAGGTTCATGTCGTGGCTTTATTGTAAAGCTAATCTGTCCAAGCTAATCTGTATGAAGAGGAACCTACAAGCACCTCTGGATAATCTGATTTTGTCTATGCCCCATCATTGTCAGTGTGTTTTGACTTGGGTGACCATACACCCTACTGCACAGTCAAGGTGTGGCACTCACATTCTTTGACTTTTAATTTGCTTTTCATATGATCTTGTTTAATGAAATAATTGCTTAATATTCATTTTAAAATATTCCTAATTTTTGTAAGCAGTGTAGATAGATAGATGGATGGATGGATGGATGGATGGATGGATAGATAGACATTTTATTTTTTGTGTGTCTGGGTGTTTTAGCCACAGTCATAAATCAAAGTCAACAATATACCAACAGTAGAATGGGTCATGTTGACAAGCTTGGTGACTCATACAAAGTCACTTTTTGAACAAGTCTGTCAAATTTCTACCATGCTACAGCTGCCTGGTGAACCATAAGCCATGTTATTGTGAACTAGAAATGTCAAGAAGAAACAAGACATGAGCCTGTAGGCCAATGAACAGTCAAGCTGACCACTGAAGCATTTAGTATATAAGCAATATCAGTACTCAGTTGCATGACTCACTACCAAGATCCAAACTTTCTTACAACAACTGTTTGATTCAATGGTTTAGCAGCTAAACACAATCAGTAGGTTCATCCACTCTGGAATAATAAATCATGCCTTACCTTCTAGCTGTCTGATGGATGAACCCAAATATACTAATGTATAGTTTGAACCGTACAGTTCTGAGAAATAATGATTGGGGATGTTTTAATTGCTTCAACTCAGATTATTAGTTCCAGAGAGTGAAATCCTAAAGCTACTGCATACAGTGATATTCTGGGAAATTGAAATTGTCTGCTTCGAATTTTGTGGAAGCTGTATGGAAAATTCCCTTTTCTGTTTCAGCATGGCAACATACTATGGACCAAGGCAGAAATATAAACAACCACTAAACAAGGTTCAATGTTCAAGAAAGTGACTGTCTTGAATAAAGCACATATTTAGTAGCTTGTAAGTCAACTAAGACCAGACCATATTGTGTAACATCACAGTCAATACACAGCATAAACCGACAGTCAAGTTCTGGTGATGAAAAGAAAGCTACAACTAAAAATGTATATTAATGCCATAATTTAGAATGAGTTTGTCTAAGAATCAGTTACTGTTTGTGATGGCCATTTGTTCACTATCTTTCTGACATGTACTACAGATACATAGTCAGACAACAAGCAAAAGAGTAAAAGAAAAAGAATGACACCCAAGGCATACACACATTGCTATTGATAGCTGGAGCCCTCCGGTGTGTGATGAAGAATGATGAGGCCTTAATTCAATGCTAACAGGGCTAGAGAGCTGACTTCATCTCAGTAGGGAGTGTCTGCTCTGCTAATAGAGTCAATGGCTATTGACAGAAACAGCTGACAGCAGCGATGCACACAGCAAAAGTTGCTCCATGCTGCAAATTTTCATCGACATGGCCAAGGTCTAACTCATTACTACATCAGGCTTAAACTATAAATTACTGCATTCACATCATTGCATATTCAGGTATTGGATTTAGCATAAACGGACTAGAGAGTTTGATTAGTTCATGAGGGACCATGAAGCTGCTTCTATGGTTTTCTTTTTAATTATATAATTTAAAAATATATAGAATACTCCAGATTTTGTTTTAACCAATATGACTTTATGCATGTTATATGTTGGCCTTTTGGTTGGTCTTATGGCTTCTAACCACTGACTTCTCCAATACGAAGTAATTTATGTCTGTGAAATTTGTGGAAATGACAACATGAAAAAGAAACAAACTTCATATACTAAATTACTTAAAGGATAGTATTTTTACTCTTAGGTATATGCTTCAAAGTACCCATACTTTCAAGGGACACATTATATAGAACTTTTTTAGTTTTTTTTAGTGCACATAACTTTTGAACGTGAATACCTACCATGCCAAAACTATGTAATCATTCAGTGCAGTTTTATTTTAATGGTAGATTCCCTGCAAGACTCATCAGAATACCCTGAAAGTGTAAGTATTTACAATATTCTTTAACGTAGTTGAATAACATTACACACAGTAAACGGTACAACATTATTTATTTTTTTAGCTCAATTTCTATTCAGTGTTGCCTCGGTTCTCGTTCTTCGAGTTAAGTAACAAAAAAGATGAGTACTAAACAGTATTTTCCCCAATAAGGAATAATATAAATTGAATTAATCAATTTCAGGCTCCCAGAAAATCCACACTGCGTAAGGCATTTTATGCATTAATGGAGTAGTACAGATGCTCCCTGATTTGCATTCCACAAAGCCATCATACATTCAATATATCTGATAAATTAAATGTAAATGTAACTCATGAGTTTGATATAATCTACACTCTATCATAGCGTAGCCTATTACACATTCATTCAAAATCATTAACAAAAGCTAATTTTATAATAAAGTGTTGATAAATCTCATGTAATTTAGTTACTAATGGATTGAAAGTGAAAAGTAGACGTGAAACACTCTATTGGTGAAGACAGGGCACTAACACAACTACTAAGGTCATGTGAATTGAATTTCAGCTGAAACATCTCATAGAAATTTCTGTAAAATAGATTTTTTTCCGTCAATATGTGTCAAGAACTGACGCATATTGCGTCATATCAAGGACTAATACAAGTGATCCGAAAACCACTGTGCATCCAAAGTCACCATTTGTGCTTTGATTCACATTCAAGGGATTAAGAACCAGGAGTCAACCTTAAATTATAATGCTCACAAAAATCAAAAATAAATATCCCATGAAATGCCCCTTAATTTTAGTTAGCAGTGTGGTTACACCAATTCCTCACATAGAAACCAAATTGTGTCGCATTCAGAAAATGCATTTAAGCTTATCATATCACTTAACAATTCAAGGAATGGGAATTTCACATGCAGCTCATGAACCTATGAATCATAGAGCGGACTTGGGTGAACAGAAAAGAAAAGGACTGTTTAGACAGGGTTAAAAATGGGTTCTGCAGTCCATTTTATGTTGCATTTTGAACAAAGCTTGTCACAGACATTTCATTAAGGCTCCAGGGAACTGTGTTAGCTTGTGGAAAAGGGGTATAATGTGTTACCTTTAACTCAAACCTATGGGTCATTTTACTCGGTTGAGAGACAGTTTTCACTAGACCTTGTTTGTAAGTGAGCTTGTATGAGTAGTGCTTTGCATGTAAATGATACTTTGCATGGGTTAAATAAATGCACAAGCTTAAATAAATGAAGGCTTTTCTTTGCACAGTCTCCAGAAAATCTCCAGAGCAGCCGTCTCAATGATCCAAAGAGGGTGAATGTGCATGTTCGGGCCATATTTAACATGCAGACTTGATTATCTCCTGCCACTGTGAAATGGGCTCATTCAAACAGCTCCCTCTCTGTTACCACATAGGAGTCACTTAGACATCACAATTCTTGGAAAATCAAATTATGGAACCATTAATTTGTCTAGGTAATCTAGGCTGTCAGATGCATTGGAGAAGCAATCTCTGAAGACTGCGTTCGTCAAGTGCGTGATGCCAGTAGAAGAGAAGGATTATCTAATTAGTAGGAGAGGAGAGCAGGGACCATATGAATGTTATCACTCTCCAACACCCAAACTAAAAAGAAATATTACATGTCCAAGCTCTTAATAAAGAAAATATTTAAAACTCATCACATACTTCCATTAGTTTTTTTTATGGCTCTAACAAGACTTATCCCAAGACCATTCTCATCTTGCTGGTTACTTCTAGATTGGACAAATTATGAGCTTCTCACTTTCTTATTTTCACAATATGGGTAGTACTTGAGAATATTTACTTTCTTGTTTTCACACAAGTATTATAACAATGGCACAATTGGCACAATTCATATTACTGACACAAATGGAAGCACATTGAAAGTGAAAACAGGTAGTGATGTTATAAAAAACTGTTTGTTTACCCTTACCATGCATGGAGAAATTAATGGTTATGCTGTTGTAGAAAAATAATAAAAATGAGATATGATGTAGGAAATAATATATTACCTCTCTTAAGTTGCACGAAACTATGCTTAATTTCACTTGAACCACAGCAATTTGTCAACAGTTACACATTTTCTTTGTTATATTTTTAACTGATTTTTCTTTCTTTATGGCAACTAAAAGCAATACTGTAACAATGACAACAACATTAATAATATTTTTAATAACACACACAAAAATAATAATAGCACTAACAATAACAGAAATACACTGCTCACCAAAAATGAGGAGATACTTCAGATACATAATAAAATATCCCCTAACTTTTGTGAGCAGTGTATAAACAACATTTGGAAAGTATTCAGACGCTTTCGCTTTTTCACAAATTTGTGTATTATGTGGTTATGTATTAAAAGAATAAAATCCAGTTTCCCCCCATCAATCTTCACTCAATACCACCAAAAGGGAAAACATTTTGTGTACTTGAATCATCTTTGGAAGTGATTATAACCTATAACAAGCCTATAATAAGGTGCCTTGGTTTCCTCAAGATATGACACTTAGAACTAAGGCCCAAAGTCTAAATGGGCTCGCATGTGTCTTTTACTGAGGAGAGTCATTTGCACGGCCATTTTGCTATAAGGCCCATATGGGTCGAATGTTGCAGTGATGGTTTACCTTCTAAAAGTTTCTTCCGTCTGCACACAGGATCTTTGAAGCTTAGCCAGAGTGACCATTGTGTTCATGGCCACCTCTTTTACCAAGGCCCTTGTTCCTGACTACTTTGGTGGAGCAGCCAGTTCTAACAGTCCTGGTTATTATAAATTTCTTCGGTTTAATAATTATAGAAACCACTGCTCTGGGAGCTTTCAGTATAGCAGAATGTGTTGCCTTCTCTAGATTGACATTTTAAATAGTTTATATATATTGTTTGGGAAGTGCACTTTATAGTTTGTTTAAAAATGTTCTGTTGAGAGATAACTGTTCTTTTGTAAAGCTATATTTTGTATTAGTAAAGAAATATGATTGCTGTGTTTATTAAAAATCAACACTGTGGATTGTGACCAAGTTTAAAAACACATCACCCACCCCTAGAATGAAATGTGTAATAGTTTACATTTAGGGATAATTTTGATGATCAAACTGCATTTCTAGTTTTACTGTAATATTGAATAATTGTCTACTCTCCATTGGAGTAGATGAGTAACATCTAATAAAATTGAAGGTATTAAAATGATGCTAGATGTAGAAACCATTCTACATCAACCTGAATAAAACTTTTTAAATAGTGATTAGCAGATCAGCTTTGGTTGTCAATGAGCAAATATTTAAATAAATTAACATTTTTAAATTGGATTTGGACCTATAGTGTTTGATTCTCATTGCCATTGAGTTGTTATGCCTTGCCTGAAGAAATCTTGCTCTGTTTTCAAGATCATATTAAAAATGACTTCACAATAGACTTTTTTCTATTGATAAAATGAGAAAATGTCCAATATGTACACTTGTCATGCAAACCCATATTGTAAATCAGTGGGAAAATTTGTGTTTTTCTTCAGTTTGATCACAAACATTGTCTCCTGTTTCTACCATTTTGTCTCTCATATGTGTTGTTGTACTTTTTCCATTTTCAAGATATATTGCTTCAAGTTTTTTATTCTGACATTTTGACTGCAAACAACCAACATGTTTTGTCACACTCCTTTATTCTAACAGGACTTGTATAATCCTTACCAGTGTTTCTGGAGTGCAGTGGAGCATTGTCACAATTCAGCCTTACAATTTTCTATTATCTAGGTCCAAATCCCTAATTGAGCAAGTTAAGGTTGACAGTGTTAAGGACAAGTCTCTAAACATTAAAAGGAGGACACATAGATAGGACCAAAATTCACCTCGATAGGACCAAACTACTTGAGATGCCTAGATGTAATACATTGTAGAATAATTAACTGTCTTTAATGCCTTGTTATTATGCTGGTAGCATAATACTATATTTCCAATTGCTTGCATTTGGTGCAATAGGAGAAAAAACTTGGTGGACAAACGTAAAGTATAATTGCCCATCAATAACAATAATAGGTCGTTGGCCTGACAAAAAACACAGAGCAGGAGAAAAGACTATTCCTTGTTAACCTCTGCTTTATGCTTTTATCCAGCTGACAGTATTAGTGGGTTCATAAAAAGTTCAGTCATTTGTTCTTCTCTGAACAAATATAAGCCTGTCAAAATACGCTTACATCTTTACCTTCTTTTCTGTTAGCCATCTGCCTCTCTTATTGCTTGCTCAGGGCTAGTGTTTGATAATCACGATCTGATATCTTATGTGGCAGATATTTCACAGTGTCTAATGTCTTAAATCCAGTATTATTTTTATGATCTAGTGGCTTGCCAGAAGGGGTTTTCAAGCAAAGGTTATTTGAGATAAAACAAATACATAAATAAAGCATGTCCTGGATACAGTGGTCATAGTCATTTAATGGAAACACTAGAATGGCTGGAAATCTTTTCTTCACAAAGACGAGTATTATAACTCATTAATCTTTCAAACTGTTCTAGTAATCAGGTACTACACTTATCAAGCAAGCCTCCATTTATAGCAATTACACCCTTAAAGACATTTAGCATTCAATCCGTTTTATTCAGGACAAATTATTTTTTATCTATAATTATTATTAAACTTTATTTACACAGCTATGGTTTATTTAGTTCCCCATCTTAAGATTATATCTATATAGAACATTAAAGAAATAGTTTTTAAGCAATACGAGTATACAGTATAAGCTTCAACAGAATGTATTTATCATTTTCTATAAAAACAATTAGCAGAGTGATCCATTTTTAATACAAAGCATTAATTTCTTTAGATATTTTTATTAGAAACAGCATGTGCTGGCTGTTTTCCCATGTGCCAGGCATATTGTCAGATCATGCGGTTACAATGGACCCATAATGTGATTATGCGAAAAAATCTGCTGTCACACCGTAAGGACTGTGTTCAGGGATGGGTCTGTGTTAGTGAAAATGCAATATTTAAGTAACAAACAACAATATGAAGAATTTTGGATGAAGACAATACAGCCAAAAGAGTACAGGCACAACAGATAGTCAAGTAACAAAATAAAAAATATATTGTTGTTAGCGAGTTATTAATTAATAACGAGTAATTAAATTTGACAGACCTAATCTTATACATGTTCCAGCACAGACACTGTTTCATAATCACTGCAATTGCCGTGGGTACCTGCAGGGTTTAATTTGTAAAACATGAGATCAACAGAAACAAGAAGATCATTAAGTGTGGAGTGCTCCAGCAAGTGGGCAGAGAGAGAAAAGGTCCCGGGAATGTATACATACAACACAAATACTCTTAAGTGCAGCTCTTAATAAAGTAACCTTCAACATAGAATATCTATAGTGCACTCAGAAGGTTTCAGACCCTTTCACTTTTTCACATTTTATTATGTTTGGCAATGATTAGAGCCTTCGGACTTCTCTGGTATAATGCCACAAGGTTTGCACATCTGTTTTTTCCTGTCATTCTTCTCTGCATTTCCTCTCAAGCACTGTCAGGTTTTATGTCCGTCGTCAGTGTGCAGCCATTTTCAGGTCTCTCCATGATTTCAAGTCAGGGCTCTGAATACAGATTGATGGGGAAGGCCTCAACATAGCAAAATATGAAAAAATTGAAAGTGTCTTTCAAATGTATTGATGAAAATATACTTATTTACCTTATTATTATCAGTTGTCCTTATTTTGCTGTTTCTAAACCTCGCTGTTTGCTAGCACACTGTCTGCTAAAGGTTCCACACAAATAAGTATCATTTACTTACAGTTGTATATTTTATTGTATGTATAAAAACATAGACGTGTCAGATCCACATAAATAAGTTTGCCAAGTATAAGATCTCTCTCCGGAAACGGACCTGGCACAAATTAACCACTGAGTACCTACTAAATGCTATATGTAGTGTCTGAACCAGACATCATTCATTCTTTAAAAAGTGTAAACCAAATAAGAGAGCAATTGCAAAACTCATTCTGTCACTGGCACAACTGTGTCAATGTTAAGTTGTCTTTTCTCAGCACAAAGTAACATAACACTCAATTAGGCAACTACACTGACAGCGGAACCAAGCAAATGGTGTTTACTGAGGAGTTAAAAGACCCAGCAAGAAAGGAATGTATGTGTATGTCATAAGCGTTAGAAGTATGAGAAGAACATATTGCTTTGCATATTGGATGTAGTCAACCTTAAACTTTGTCCCATTTGTGTCATAGACCTGTAACATTTAGAAATACACTCCACAGACTATTAGCTTAAACACAAATATCCATCATTTATATTTACAGCTTAAATTGTTCACATAACTGTTAATGTAAATATATTTACCTAATCAGCATCCTTATTGCAAATGCTTATGCTGCTGTACTAAAGAAAAAAGGCATAAGCATAGAGCAGTCTGACTGTGCCATGCACCTTTTAGCAGCCCTTATCATCAATCAGCTAAGTGAGCCCTGGCCTGCATCGGCATCTCATCACACTATGGGGAACACAGGAGTGCAAGAGGTGCAATTAGCCATTCCCTGGAGCATAGAGAGAATGACAGCCAATTGACCACCAGCACCACACACACATTCCTCTGATCAACCTCTCCAGACTTTAATTGGCCAGCATTGGCTGTTTGCTTGCTCAGTGCAGTTTTGACGGATCATTCTCTAGAGAATGGTGGAAAAGTTTACAGTAGAGACATGGATGCATTTCTTTACAGGGTGATGACTTTTGAGTTTTGAAAGTACCGCTGGTGTTGCTTTGTAACTTAAGGTTATTCGATTTGTTCATAACAGATCGTAAAACAGCCAGGGAAGCCATTCAATCTTCTGCTGCTGCATTTTTGTCAGTGTAACAATATGACATCTGAACATCATTAACATTTTTAAGAAAAAGAAAAAAATGTAGATAGGTAATAAAGGGCTGATGTTAGTTTAGGTTTTGATTAATCTCCGTTGAAAGTCAGTTTGAAAGTCTATTCAGGACAGAAAAATCAATTCTGGACTCTAGTGAATAGTGACACTTATAATCCATTTTTACACATCTGCAGCAGTTGAGGAAGATTGAATTTTACCTGGAACTGCCAAAATGATTCACAAAGGCTTGCTACAATTTAGACAGTATTTCATTGTTTGAAGTTTGAAAATGCATTACATTTGACACAGAATATGCAATGTTGCAGTTTTTCCCACATTTCATATAATGCTAGCTTTTTAACTATCCAATATAAAAGAAGCAACCCAGAGAACAAACAGATCAGCTCTAGATTAGCATCAGTCAGGGAGGTGGTTTGTAACAAAAAAGTATTTCATGTTTTTAGATTCAATTTGCAGGAATAATGCATTGTAAACAATTCATTATTATCATGTTTAATATGGAGCAGCACCTACAGTTACTATATTTGTGGATTTTTCATGTTTATCACATACTGCTTTAAGTGATTCAGTTTTCTCTCACCTTATGAAAACCCTAAAGTAGGTAAACAGGTTAGTTTAAATTGCCTCAGTTGTGAATGTTTGGGTTCTTTTCCACCCAGTGTTTTGTGGACAGTCTGGACCCTTGCCAAAATAATTAACTGAAATGAAACTGGTGCTAGATTTAATTATATACTCAAGGAAATTGGAGTGGAACATTTATTATTAAATAAAATATCATATATTAAAGAATTTACAAATTAACAGATGTCTCTCCATGTCACAGCTATTTGATATGAACTGTAGAAAGCATATCTTGCAAACATACCCTCTCGAGTCTCGCAGTAGAGTTTTGACAGAATTGCTGAAAACAAAAACCAAAGAGACATCAATTTCCAATTCACATTTCCATTTTGCTCATCTCCCTTTGCGTTTCTCCCGTAATTGGAAGAGCTCTGGGAATAGGCAAGTCTATTTTAGGAAATGTGAGAATAGATACACAATCAAGCAACATCCAGAGCATTTAAGGTACCACGGCAACCAAGAACATAGTTCAAAACCAAACATAGATACACACATTTCTGGTAATGATACTCAGGTCACTGGGTCAGCCTCAGATGGCTGAGTGAATCCATCTAGTTCTACTGCTAAGCACTGTAAACAACATTCTGGGGCAAAAATAATCATGTTTCCCCATACGCTTCCATTCAAAATTAGCAGTATTTCAGTATTTTTCAAGTGCTTGTTTATTTTGGTGGTTCATGTGAAATAATATAGAAAAAGCAATTTATCATTTCTTAATTACATCAGCCATCAGACAGTCAGTGTTTCCAGCAGAATGTATCACAAGACACTTGTGACTCAGGTCACTGGATACAATTTTAAATAAATTGTCTTTAAGAAACAGTTTCCTGAGTATTCAGTTCCTTCATGATACATCACTGTGACTAGAGAATGCATAATAGTCTCTGTGACAGATACAGAATACTGCTAAAGCTGATGCAACAGCAATGAAAGCTTACATTTTCTTTCTTTTTTAGGAAAGAAAAAGGCCATAGGTAATAATGATGTTGCTATTAGTTTAGACTTTATTAATTCCATAACTAGCGCTGCCTGAGGACCATTGCTAGTTGAGTACACCTGTAGGGCAGCAAAATTGAATGCAACTGGGGTGGAGGTTTTGTCTACAGATTGTCACGTATATTAGAGCAGGGGTATTACAACATGCAGCTATACTTCTTTTACTGGTTAATAATGATGAGTTTACATGTTAAACATATTAAAAATGAAATTACTGTTGATGAAATTATCATAGCTAACCCCCTGATTATTCAGGACAGCAATGGAAAAAGGGTAAATGTGTGATATCTTGATAAAAAAGAGAAAAGAGAGTCATCACACTCCAATTCACATCACACTCCAGTTCACATTTCCACCAGGATCCCCTCCTTCAATAATGCTCCCATTATTTGAAGAGCTATGGGAATAGGTGATTCTGTTATAGGAAATGTAAAAATAGAGAAGGAAAAAAGCATTGTCCAGTGCATTTATTGCCATAGTAACAAACGACACTGCACAAATGAATGCCCTGCCTAAGGTAAATGTAGCTACTATTGGCTTTGCTGTTACTATGACTGTACTCTTTGGTATATTTTCTATAGAACTTTAGTAGCACTTTCTATAAAAATATAATAAACACAATTAGCAGAGTGATCCATTTTTAATACAAAGCATTAATTTATTTAGATATTTTTATTAGAAACAGCATGTGCTGGCTGTTTTCCCATGTGCCAGGCATATTGTCAGATCATGAGGCTACACTGGACTCATGATGTGATTAAGCGAAGAAATCTGCTGTCACACAGTAAGGACTGTGTTCAGGGATGGGTCTGTGTTAGTGAAAATGCAATATTTGAGTGGCAAATAACAATATGAAGAATTTTGGATGCAGACAATACAGACAAAAGAGTACAGGCACAACAGATAGTCAAGTAACAAAATAAAAAATATACTGTTGTTAACTATAAAATATATCGCTGTTGAGTTATTAATGAATTTACTTTGACAGACCTAATCTTATACATGTTCCAGCACAGAAACTGCTTCATAATGTTATATAATAACTGTTTCATAATCACTGCAATTGCCGTGGGTACCTGCAGGGTTTAAGGTTTAGAGTTTTGTAAAACATGAAATCAACAGAAACAAGAAGATCATTAAGTGTGGAGTGATCCAGCAAGTGGGCAGAGAGAGAAAAGGTCCCGGGAATGTATACATACAACACAAATACTCTTAAGTGCAGCTCTTAATAAAGTAATACAGTAACTTTCATCATAGAATATCTATATTCCACTCAGACCCTTTCACTTTTTCACATTTTATTATGTTATGTCCTTGTTTCAAAATAGAAAATAAAATCAAGTTTCATTCCCATAATTCTGCACTCAGTATCCCATAATCAAGCTCTGTCAGGTTGGACCGCCAGTGTGCAGCCATTTTCAGCTCTTTCCATAGATGTTTAATTGGGTTCAAGTCAGGGCTCTGAATACAGATTGATGGGGTAAGGCCTCAACATAACAAAATGATATTATGTGTAATAAACAAAACTAACTTACCCTGTCAAGAAACAAAGGTTTCTTGTTTACAACCAAATTGCAGTTGAAGGCAATGGTGCCTTGACAGAGGCCTGTCTACTCAGACAACAGTCTCTCAAAAAGAGGTACAGTACCCAAAAGTAGCCTCTGAGAGCCTTTCTGTAGGACACGGGGATAGCACTTTTAAACATCTCTCTCTCTCTCTGTCTCTCTTGTTTTGGAAAAAAAGATTGATCAATGGACTCAGTATTTTAAATAGTTACTGGCCATGACAAACCGTATTAATAAACTGTAGAGCTGCCCAAGAGGTGCACTAAAGAACTGTGCTTAGAGACTGCTGAACAATAATCTAGTGGGCTTACTACTCTAGATAAGAAGCTTATAAAGTCCCTCTTAAAAGCTCTAACAGCTGGTTAAGTTGAAAAGGAAGACCTCAGGGTAAGATCAGTGGGGTTAGGTTCACTCGAAACATCACATTTATTCTCTGACGGAATTGCAAGTGAATTAATTGTTCCAACGGTTCCAATGTGCACCGTAAACTATGCATTTAGTCATAACAGTCTTGAAGTGCATAATTGTGTCTATGCATTTCTACTTTTAAACAGAAAAAATCTATATGAACACCAACACGACTGACTGAATTTATGAGATTTTTTCCTGAATCTTGTCTAGTTTCCACTCACAGCCCAAAGACATGCCTATAGGTGAATAAGCTATTAATAATAAGCAATTGTGAACTCGATGAACTGGTGCCCACTACAGAAACAATTACACTACAAATATTTTTATAAATGCGTTTTGCACCTGAGCGTACACTGGGCCTGAAGTCAGTCCTAAATACACTAGAGAGCAATCCATCCAGTTCAGGGGCTTCATGTTTGTTTATTTATTTTGTGTAATGTTGCATTAGCATCAATGTATATTCATGAAGGGAACAAGGTTAAATTGATACTAGTCATACACACTGAGCCAATTTAGAGTGACCTTGGGTGTGGGAGAGTACCTGGAGTAATCCCATGTGGACACAAGGACATGCAAACACCATATAGGCAGATTTTAAGGTCAGGATTGAATCATAGATCTCTGGAGCTGTGAAGTGAATGTGCTTACCACTTGTGCCATCGGGATCTGCTTGTAAATGTGTATAGTCAACCTCAGATGCAAATAATAATAATAATAATAATAATAATACACTGACAACCCCACCAAAACTAAAAAACTAACATAACAGTTGTCTCACCTCAACACCATACTGTAAGAGCTCGTGCCCTGAGCACGTTTTCGTTCTTTGTCGCGGTTTATTATTTTTCCCCGCTCCCTTACTGTCCTGTTTCCGCTTTTCCCTCTACACTGTTCATGGTGTTTGTTTTCCTTTACCGCAGCAATCGATTGGTTAGTTTCTTTTCATTACGCATCTGTGTTCATTTTCATTAATTACATTTTTGATCATTTAAGTCCGGCGATCACCTTTGTGTTCTTTTAGTGTCCTTTTTGCCCCGCTGTTGTGCGCGCTTTGGTTTTTAGTTTTAAGCCTAGGTTTTAGATTTACACCTTGTAGGGATCCTTTGCGGGACCAGGAATGGTCTTGCAAGATCCTCAGGACCCCCGCTCATAACAGATACTTTATTTTTTATTCTATGCCTTGAAATTATTATCTCTGTAACTTTAGTCAGTAACGATCCACACACTGCACTCATGTCCTTTTTACGCAATTAACATTGACCATGTATGAATAATTAAGGGAGCTGATGAGATGCATTCATGTGAAGCATTTTCAGGATGATTGTAATTTATTTTAAAAAATTAAAGTAAAGAAAGCAGCGATGAGTTTTGCGTATGATATGGAAGGTTCTATAAATCCTGTTATTGATGTGCATTCATGCCTTAATGCTAGAATCCACATTTTTAAAGTAAAGCCGTAGGATAAACAGTGGAAATGATGAATGAATGTTGATTTGATATTTTATTTTGTGACCCTGTGTATTTGGCCATAAAATATAAATCTGTTAAATCTGTAAAATGATGTTTTTGCAAAATGACTAAAGTTAACACAAATGTCATAATCACATATTGACTTCAAGAATTTGCTTTAATATACTGATAATAAAACACTTTTATAATCAAATGAAATAAAAAATAAAGGATAGCGTTGTTTATGTTTTATTAGATGTAATATGAGAACAAAAATATTGTGCACGTATATGTGACTGTCAGAGTTACTGAGTAATAGGTAAAGGAGGAAATGCATTATTTTAAGAAAAGCTATGTGTTTTGCTAGCTGGTCATTTAGCTAACATCATCCAGCTAACAGTAACTCAAACACTGATTCTGCACACAATTAAAGAAAATAAAAGACAACTCCATCTCATGTTTTAGATAACAAATAAACATTATCCAGCTAAGTCACTGCTGCTTGCTCTGTTCTGGTTCCTCAATAGTCAGTTCATGCATGATGCAAGCTAATCCCTAATTCTGTAGTATTCTTGCCCTGTTATAAATACCAGTATGTTGTGTGCAATGGTTCTGTACAATTGTCTGTTTTAACAGGTTCTGTTTGTTGTGTAGGGATTAAAGAGTGATTTAGACCTACACAATTATTTCCCAGCGTTCTCTGCTCCACAGCTATTTGACGCGACTGATGGTAGCTAAAACAGCCTCAATTTTTACAAGACAGTCAAATCTAGGCGTCATACGTTATGCTGCATGAGAAAAATGTGTTTAACATCACATTTACATAATAAAAATAACAGCTCTTCAAGAGACATACAACATCATGGAATCTTATACATTTCTTTTTAATCCAGAAATAGGATTGAAACATCATGCATAAAAATAAGTTTTGAAAACATGTGCATTGCTTGGGACACCTCTGGAAACTAGATACATTTCTTATTTCTTGGTTTAACTCTGTCACAATACAATTCAACAGTTGAAAAGAGAAAAAAAACTGTAATATCGCCGTAATATAACTACATTAAACAATACCATTGTTTATGTATCATTAAAAGTGTTATAGGAACAAAAAAATGTCCACATAAAAAAGAAACTTATTGGTCACAACCACCACAATCACTTGGTGCACATACTTCCCAAGGCTTTCATATTTCAAGGCTTTCAAAACAAAAACAAAAATACACTTGAAAAGCTTCCTTCCAATAAGCCATACGAATGCTATTTTCTGTATACAATTACTGGACATCTTTTTCACTGTCTATTTAATACCTCAATTCCTTGTAAAAATGTTATATTTTTTAATGTTTTGGTTTTCTGTTCCTCTGTCTTATATATGAGCTTTAATACTTGGGAGGTGGAGTCCATGCTATTACCTGCACTGCTGACTTCTTTTTGTGATTTTGTTTGTGCAAACTTTAACCATTTCTTCGGTGGTTTACCCTGAGACGGCTCTGACACAAAACCCTTCACTGACCAAGCAATGAGCAGAAACATTTCTGTCCCCTATACCTTATACCAGCTCTTCATGATGACCCCATGCTTTCCAAAGAGCATTGCTTTTACACTGAAGTATTTCGGGATTGCTGAGCTCGTTACCTGATCATGTATGCCCAGCAACCCACTGGAGAAAACTCATTGCCACTTATATCAATATTCTTGTTCTTTTTGTCAAATACCCAAAGCATATGACCACTTCCTTCCACATCACCGCTATGGTCTGGTACTATAGACACATTACCACCAGTACTGCACCCAATGTACAACTGATCTTCCAATCTTCCCACCACTCGTTAACAAGACAATGAGATACGTTCAACCTTAACCAGGTCATCTTTTCTGGCCAGGAGCTGATAAGCATGTTGACCTTTTCATGCTCATCTGCCAACTGCTCAAGAGGATGTTGAAGCTGACTGACTGCCAATAATATGCATGCATATACTCAGAGAGTACAAGGTTCAACCGACTAGCCTCAGTGACCCCTGTACCCCATCCTTCCCACAGATTGTCTCATTGCACATATAAAGTGAAGAAGCAAACTTCCATGCCCCTTTCCATACCATTTGCAAGAGGGTGAGGTTCGACTATTGGATGAATTCTCCTTTACAATGCTTTGGCATAGATTGTAATGCATTCTCCAGTTCCCTTTTTTAAAACTGTGTACCACCACTCTGGTTTGTCAATCCAAAGGCACTGTTCCCAGTGTCAGCGTTCATCTTGGGAGACCGTACTGGGAGTTAACAGTGGCTTGTGAAGAGCACACAAACCACTCTGCCACAACAAGGTATCAGTCTAGGAAGGGAAGGTGCACTCATAAAATTAAAATTCATTGTTAAGCCTGGTTCAAGGTTTCTTCCTTGTAATTGTAAGGGAAAGTTTCGTTTCCACTGTTGACCAGAGTTTGCTCAGCAAAAGATTCTGTAAAGTTGCTTTGATACAATGTGTACTTAAAAGTGCTATTGTTCTACCAGTGGTGGTAACTGTCTATATATGTGTTGTACTGTCAATGTGGAGGGATTTCCAACATAAATTAACAATTTGCTCTATTGTAAGTACTGTTAAAAAAAGAGATTCAATGAAACTGTGAACTGCTGAACAACTGTGACAAACTGCTTGAATTGGCTGCCCATCATTACTCTACTGGCCACCTTTTAAACAATACTTTGAATAGTTTATTTATTATAGTCCACAGCCACAACTACAGTGATAATTTGAGGGAAAATTATTACAGGAGAGTGTACCTGTCACACATGGTTGAACAGTTTTTAGAATAAATTATAGTTACAGCAAATCTGAATTCCTATCATGTGCCTCAAGCTTATCATTGACAATTCAGAACCTGATCAGAGTATTTATGCAGAGATTGCAGGAGAGTTGCTAAACACTTTAAATGTTTGATTAGTGTTGTGCTTTACAAAAATGCCCCCCCTCATAAAAAAGGACGGGTGAAATGCCTGCTTTTGCATACCTATATGATGATCTTTTTTATCAGGTTCTGCTTGTTGTGTAGGAATAATAGTTCTGTATATTTTGGGAAAACGTTGAGTAAATACATTAACTCTTTTAATAAATACAAAAACTTATTTTTATCTGGTTTATAGTCTTACCTCCAGTTGTGAGAAAATAATTCTTAATAATTATTGTTAATTTTCAGAACATATTAATTGATACTGGGTGAACCAACAACCCACAATTATACTTTTATATCTTTAATGAAGGCAATTTATACAGAAATCCAGGTAGTTATAAAATGTTTTTGTAAACTGTAATTACTTATTATTAATCAAGATTCAACTGTTGAGCCATTGAATAATGTGCTTAATCCAAAAGTGCATTGATTGTATAATCAGTGTGTAATAACCCTTTGTTATTTTAGTTGTATGGGTAAAGCTATGGTTTTATAAGTAAATACCAGATACTGACAATACAATTAAAAACATTAATAAGCAACCAGATATCTTCTCTAAAATAGATTTATTGCCTCTCATTCTCATGCTATATGTGGAAATATTTAGTCCCTAAAATGTTGATTCCAATGTCAGAGATACAGGTACCTTTTCACATTCTTACTTAATACATGGAAAAAGTTCTATGATAACTAATATAAAATTCATGTTACATCAACATGGGCAAACTCTGTATTGCATAAGCAGTTGATATAAGAATACACTGCTATATTTTGGCTTATGTTTGCAATGCCTCTCTATATTGCACTGAACATGTTAACAGTGTTGTGAGTATTTCTCATGTTCTGATATATTCCCTTTTATATTTGGTAGACTTAATTGCTTAAGAGACTGTCCTATGAATTCCAGAAAAGTAAAATAAAACAAATAAATTGCTATTAAATCATAGTTTTAGATCTAAAGTTAAAAGGTCATTAAGGGCAACAACCACCAGAAGTAAAAATCTAAAAACAATAAAAGGCAACAATTTTCTGAAATGTTTGGCTTCATCCCAGCTTGTTGTGACCCACCTATTTAAACCCTCACTCCGATGCATGTCCTGGTTTGGTAGTTTCATACCCATTGTTTCTCGTGGCTACAGTTTTCTGGTTTGTTGTTTTTTCTGGTCTTTGTCTCTGTATGTTCTTGTTTCTTTTGACTCATTCTTTTGTCTCACATGTTCCATGTTTGATTCAGCATTGTGAGATTTTGTATCTATGTTCTGTTAGTTTATATTAACTTGTTGTCTGTTGCCATAAGCTTTGTTTGTATTAGCTTGCTACTTGTTTATATTAACACCCTATGTTGATATTAGCGCTATCTGTTTATGTAGTACATGTTACAGGAGTGTTATCTGCTGTCTTTAGTTTGTGGCAAGGCATGAGCTTTGTCCGTGTGTATTAGCAGTGTTTGTTTGTGTTAGCTTAGTCGGTGTACATTAGCATTAATAGTTAGCCCTCTGCCTTTTGTCTAGAATTCGTGAAAGCATTAGCATTGTGATCTATGTTTGATGTGATATTGTTCAGTGGACCCTTTTGACTCTGTTCTGTTTCTCATTCTTTTGACATTAGTAGATTATCTGGTTATTCTAGCAATACTGTGTGTGTACTTTGTGTAGCACATGGTTGTCAGCATTATAACATCTTTTAGAACTTCAAACTGTCTATCACCATTTTTCTAATAATTCTGCAGTCAATAAACTCCACACAGTCCAACTCCCTTTGTCGTCTCAAGCATGACCTCAGCATATTTTAAGATTCCCTCTACATTCCTTTCTCAAAACATGAGTATTGTTTTCTATATAATAATTAACCAGGTTTTGTAGATCAAACTTTTCTTTTTAACCAGTTATTACCTCTTTGAATTAAATTTTACACTTTTGTTTGATACCAAATCCTGCCATGCATTCATAGTGATATATTTTTTCATCATTTATGCTTAGATTCCACCTACATTAGTATAGAATATTGCTTGAGTTTACTATGGATAAAAAGACAATTTGATAAAAATGAAACACTCCTAGAATCACTATGTTTAGATGTACAACAGTATGATCATGGGTGATCACATTTACTCATTTAAATTACCTTAATTACTTACATTACAAATTAAAATGCTACATAACTTTCTTCTGTCCTTTTCTCATTCTCTACTTGTTTCTGTAGGTTTTTGTTATATAGATAAAGATATATTGATGGAAATGGGATGGTTGATTTTATTCACATGGTAGTCCCAAAATCAGACATAACTTTGCATTCCTGTTTAAACTACACAACTCATAAAAATTAGGGAATACTTCGAAATGAAATATCCTATAATGAAATATTGCCTAATTTCTGTGAGCAGTGTAAAAATTTATTATACTCAAGTCTTATTATTATATACATGAGTCTTATTTGTTTCATACAGATCTCACAGTTAACTAGACCTGTTTAGGATGATACCTTATGGTTATGATGATGATGACGATAAATGAAAGCTAAAATCTAACGACTGCCAATTAAATAGTTCCACAGTTATGCTTTTCCACTCAGTGTCTGATGGCCTGTTGGAACATTGATTAGAGCTTTTGGATGGATGGGATTTAGACCCATGTTTAATTATGGACATTTTACGAAAAGCTCAGAGGTGACATTAGAATACAGAATACATAACAAAAGCCTTTTCAATGCAGGATGATCTTTGATTTGTGGATGAACTTGTGCTGCTACTAACAGGGTTTTTTTTAGCATGTGCTATATGGCGTGTTGTGTACACTGCATTGGCAGTGCAGCACAACACACAATGTTGTTTGTCTGCAGTGCTGTTCACATTGATATAACAAATGTTTAACTTATTTGTTGCATTTCATCCTTTCCAAAAAACATGTAGGTTAGGCATTGATAGTTACTGTAATGTTGATCTTGTTGGTTGTGGAAACATTTGGGGAAAAAGCCCTATATGCATTTGTTTTTATATTGCTGATTTGATTAAAGTTAATTCAATACAAAATGGATACAGGAAGCTTTTCAGAGAGTATATGAATTTGAATGTTATTCATGTAGACACATTTTCTGGTGGGGTCATTCAGATTATGAAAATTTCACATTTATGAGGTTGCCAGGATTTTCTTGTATGGAGAAGCATTTCAAGGTTTTTATTTAATTCCAAGCTGACCTTATAAAGAATTTCTTAATGTTACAATAGGTAATGTTGGATGAGCATCACAGTGGTGCATAGCTTGGCACTGTTGTCTCATAACTGCAGACACCTAATTTTGAGTCCCGGGCTGACCACGGTTTGTGTATAGATCTTGTTAGGTCAATCTGGTTCTGTCAATATTTATATCATTTTTACTGTTATTGTCATCGAGGCCCAAATTTCCTGACAAGGAAAGAAACAAATCTTACTAATGTATTCTTTCAGGGATGTTTTGCTGGTAACCAGAAGGAAAATAGTTTTCCCCTAAATGTTTTCATTAGGTTACTGAGCTTAAAGTTAGGTGTAGGTCTAGCACTGAATAGCTACAGTAATATAGTGTCAGTGGAAGTGCCTACATTGAAACACAAACGTATGTGCATGTGTAAGTTGCTAGTGCTATACCTGTGAGGACCGAATGTCCTTACAATAAAACGATAATATCCTGGGTTTGCCTGGGTCCCTTCTGTGAGAAGTCTGCATGTCCTTAGGTTTCTTTCGGCAGCCTAAAGATATTCATTAGTTCATTGTCTTATCTGCTTATTCTAGGCAGGGTTTCAGAAGAGGTGGTGCCTAACTGGGGACACAGAAACAACCCTAGACAAGGCGTCAATGCATTGTAGGGAACATGCAATCACACACTTAATTGGAATCTTTGTAGAGAATTTATGAGAATTTTATTTTCAGACCTATTAAATGAATCGACATTAGGGGATTTATTTTGCAGTACAACAGATTCAACAAGGTATGTTGATTGTCTGATTTAGGCGTAGACTGAAGATTAAAGAACAGAAGGTGATCCTGGCGGTGAATTATGGCGGGATTGTGTGTCACACACGAGCACATTGTGCATCACACGCAAATCTGTGAACATCTTTTGCCATCCTCTTCTCCTGGCAGCTCCATTTCAGCATTCTTCTCTAATATACTTCTCATCTCTTCACTTTTTTCTACATAGAGCCTAGCCGACATCTGTGCACCTTCCTTGGCTATAATACATCACCCTGTGCTCCCTCTTATTCTTAAAACTTGTATTTACCTTAGCCTACTCATCACCTTCATTACCCACATGCGCATTGACATCTGCTCCAAACCATAGCTCTTTCCTCCATGGGTACCCTGTCCATCCAAATTTAACTCACTCCAAAAATCTTCTTTTTCTTTTATATCACACCCAACTTCCAGAGCATATGGGCAGAAGTAATCCATCATTACCCCTTCATTTCACACTCATCACTCTCAGACACTCTCTTCACCTCCTGTAGACTCTGTGTACGCTTACTTTTGGATTACACATGCCCATTACTCCTTCCATCCACACCACGGTAGAACAGTTTGAAACCACCCAAATGTTTCTGGTTTTATTCACCTGTATCATCTCCTGTACACATAGTATGTCTACCATTATGGTCTCAATGATATAAGATCTCTCTCTCTTTTGCCAGTCACAGTGCCATAATTATTCAAAATTCTGAATCACCCAAATGCTCTCCTGCCCTTCCTTGTCTCCCATTGCCTTAAAACTTCAAACACATAGTTTTGCATAGTTTCTGTTCAAGGTTGTTGGTAAACTGGACCTTGACTGATACTGTATGGAAATGCCACTTATGATCCACATTTTTAATCTAGCACACAATTCACACCAGGTGCCCTCCCTGACGCAACCCTTGGGGCTGACAATAAGAGTACACTGACATATAAACCCTGGGTTTCCATTTGGACACTGTGATTTTCTGAAAATAATTAGTTAAAAATAGTTATTATTAGGTGCAAACCTGTAAGTGCTGCCTTCAGGTGAATTTCCTACTTTGACTGACATATGATATTTCTTTACCTTATTTTTGAAATAATGATTGTAGATATCAACCTTATTGGTTCATACATTCCTCAAAGAAGGTCATATCTGCCTCTCTCGTCTTATTTATGCCATAGTAAGTATTAGAGAATATGAGTTCTAGATCTGGGATTCAAATAAAGCCTAAGTACATATCCCATAGTTCATATGGGCCTGTTATGAAGTAAAAAGTGATCTCAAAAAGCAATATCTGATACACAGGCCTGAATAATATACATCGTCACACACATTTACAAAAATGTACTCAGAAGGCCTAGTAAGATGCCTGTACAATACGCAACACAGAATTCACCAGTCACTTTCTCTTCTTGTTTCTACACCCATTGTCCATTTTATTAGTTAGTGTGAACCTAACTATGAATGGATCAGACACAGCTGTGCTGCTGGAGTTTTAAAAACTATGTTCATTCACACCATCACATAATGTTCCACTAGTAAATGTACTGCCAGAGATAGTATCTCAGCTGTTGTTGCAGTTTGTGTTAGTCATCCTCTAATCCTTTCAGTGTTTACAGGATGATGGTGGCTCGACATTTTTGGGTGGTTTACAATTTTTAGTCCAAAAGTGATCAGTTTAAAAGCTCCCTGATCCACTCATACCAGCACAACACACACCTACCACCAATACATCTGTGTCACTGCAGTACTGACAATAATTCACCAACTAAATAGGTATTGATCTGTGGTGATCCTGTGGGGGTCCTGGCTGTAGGCTAAAAAAGTATGTAAAGTCACAGATGGTGAATGTTCTATAATTGTAGAACTGGTATGTGCTTCTATATGGTAAGTACCATACTCAATATCAAAATATAGAATAGAGTATATCAAAATCTGCAATTTAAAAATAATTATAATATTCTACTGATTCCTAAATAGAAATCAAAGTTGTCCTAGTCATGCTGAACAAGTGCAGACATACAAACAAAGGTTATCATAAAGTGTACTTTTGAAAACAAAGCTTTTCCAATATGACTAACGATGAATAATAAATCCCTGGAAGTGCTGTTGGAAGAAAACGTCTGCTGGATCCCAAGCAATCTGCCTTTAGATTATTGTGTTTATTCCACAGAGACATTTCACAAATGAAGATGCATTGTCATATACAATAGTTCTAGTCAAGTAACAAATTATTATCCTGCTGCATCCATCTTTTTATGTTTTATAAGTTATATGTTTTCAAAAAATGTACAATCGGTTTTCAAGCCACGCTTGGTCTAGCCTCTCCTATAGCAAAGGACTACTTTAAAGGTCTATGCTTAGAACCTTCTTACCTCACACCACCTCACTGGGAACCATTATTCACTCTCAGTCCTTCTCCTATCACTGCTACTCTCATGATGCTCACCTCTACCTGCCCTTCAGCCTGCCTTACAGATACCTGAGTCTGGATGAAGGATCATCCTCTCTAATCCCCACAAGACAGAGCTTTCTGTAATCCTAGTGGCTGGTTAGTCCCTAAAATCCTTCATAATAGTACTGCCAAGCTAGTCATCACTACTACCTTAAAGGCCCACCATGAACCTTGGTAACAATGATCTTCTTGAAATAATAGATCACATATATGGCAGTCTCTTCTATATGCAGATTTTCTATGTATAATATCAGGAGCATTTGGCCATACCTGTCAGAAGATGAAAGACACTTGCCGTGCAGATACTTTATTTCGACAACTGCCAGTTTCACGGCTCAACTACCGTGAAGGCCCATCTGGTCTTCAATCAGCCATGGATATGAATATTATTATGCAATACCGTAAACATGCAGAGCTAAGTTCTTTTCTTTTCAGACTTCTTCACAACCTTCACCATGTCTGAAAATCCGTTCAATTTTTGCAGTTATGTTTTTTCAATAGATATTGTTTTATTCCATCTTAATGAAAGTAATGATTGATTAGTTGGTAAATATGAAAAAGAAAGATAGAAGCAATTCAGGCACCAAAATATAAATCCCTGTGACTGAGAGAGAGGTGAACCGGAAGTTAAAAACAGAAGTAACTGTATTTAATAAACGCGAATAAATGCTTAGGTTTTCAATAAACCAATTAAAAACCATTACAAAGTGAGTAGTGGGGTCATCTGATAAGTTCTTTACTGGATTATACGTCTGTATGCTCAGCTTTAGAAGGTTGCTGAAGTGGAGAAATCGATATGAGGGATAAGGGGACCAGGACTCCTATCACCTTTCATCCTCTTCCACCAATGGAATGACACCACTTCAGTGGCAGTATTAGTGAGAGTGAGACTCTTTCAAAGCCCACTGACTGTGAGTCTACTTCAGACTTTAAACTTGTGACAAGGACAAGGACTGGCTTTTACAGAGATGTTACTCTATTAGATTAACGTGAAGTTTCTGGGCTATGTATGATGTAATTGGCCTCAAGGTGATAGCACAATTGTGGGTGGAAAATTTCTTTGATAAGAAGTCTTTGACAGGCCTTGAAATGCCATTAGCACAGTCTGGAAAGGTTATAAATTTAACAGTTAAGAGACACAGATAAAACTGTAACAGCTCAGTCTCTTTCACACAATGCAGTTTTTCCACTCTGTCCTGTACAATTCCCTAGTCATACAACGATGATATGCTTAATCCCTACACTAACTGAGAAAAGTCTTTAAGTTGGTGCCGTCATTGGCCACTAGCATATGACTTTACCTGACCACTACAGTCATATATCAGCACCTTTTTGGTTGCTGAGAAATTGGTTCTAGACAAATAAAAAAATGTCTCTGCACCTGCTGCAAACTTGTACGAGTTAAGACGTGTGACTCAAGCCGAAACATATTAGCACGCCAGTGTCAGCTCAGTACAGATCTCTGCTAAAATCTGCTGTAAATGTTCACATCTCTTCTTTTCCTTTTAATGTTAAATATGCTTTTAAAATGAGATAGATAGATAATTTGATCTCACTGATGATAAATGAAAGCTGGAGCAGATTAGGTAGGGTGCCAGCAAGTGGACCTATACAGTACATCTGAATGCAGTAGTGCAAACTCAGAGGTGCCTATCCACGGCAGCTTGCCAGAACCAGGATGACAAAAGGATAAGAGGTAATCTGGCAATATAACAAAGAACACAGCAAAAGTATTATCAATTCAGCTGTATCGTGGACGTGATTAATGTTGTTTTGTTGTGCCGCTAAAACTTTCTGCTGTGATGCACCATTGAAATTGTATCTGTCTTCATGGAAAGTATTTCAAATTATAAAAATTTGAACTCTTTTAAATAACCATCTTTGATGTCAGTGATGTCGTATTCACATATACGCCTAACCACATTGCTTATTTGTGCATAATGTTTTAGTGACAATACTTAATTCTCAGGTTACATGTTAATTTAATATTGACCTTATCCAGAATGACTTACAGATGGAATGAAGATTAAGTATCTTGCTAAAATGCCCAACAGTGACAGCTTTGCAGAGTCAAGAATTAATCTCACAACCTTCTGTTTAATAATCCAGAGCATTTACCCCTGAGCTTCCCTACCTAATTCATTTGGCAATGTTTTTTTCTATTAAAAGTGGCCTTATGATACAACCTAAACCATTAAGGATTAAGGCCCTTGCTCAAGAAACCATATCATGGGACAGTTTGGTAATACAAAGACTACTTTAGGGACTGAGCAAGCATGAGCCATAATAATACTACAGATTTCATTAATTTCATTTTCCCCCAGAAAATGCACTGTACTAAAGCATCACAAATGAGAACACTAGTTTTTATGTAACCATGTACCTATAAATCCTGATTGTCCACCACAGAGTGTTTTTGCCTGTGGATCTCCTTTTCCTGCACAAGCCATTGACTGACTGAGACTTATACCAGCTTATACCAGAGTTATGTCCATAGCTGTTGCATTACCATTGATGTGTAGTAGTTCTATAGAAAGCTGCAGTGCAGGTCTGTTCGATTCACTGTCTGTAAAACCAACGGGGCTATACGTCTCAAATCATGGCTAAAAATGAGGGCTATCTCCTATTCTGTCATCTTTACCATACTGAACTACACATCTTCAGGTGCGAAGTAAGAAAGGACTAGATCCTGACATTTTACTTTGATCAATTTGGAACATTTGGAAACTTCTGCTTTTGTTCATTTACACTTTATCTTCCTCACATCTGCTTAAATGGACAGTTGACACGACACAGCAAGTGTTCCAGAGAGAAACATGACTTGGAACTCTAAGTTTTTCCAAACTTTCTCATGATCATAATCAGGTAATATGTATACAGTTGTCCCCACTTTTATGCAATCAGGCAGTCTACAGAATCCCCATAGATCACTTTGGCCCTGCGTATAGTTTCATCTTCACACACATTAGTAGCCATGTAGTTTTCCCCAAGACAAACCTTTTTTAAAGTGGTAAAAGTATGGTTTACTTGAATTTCTGTCCGTCAGTGGTCATAGAATCACATATGGTCAAAAGATGTGAGGGTCAAAAGATCTGTTAAAATAATGTTTTGTCTAACTCTGTGCTTGATAAATTCGGCTTTATGATATAGCAAAACATTTAGCTCTGGAGTCTTTCAGTGCACTACTCACAGATTTTCAACAGGCGATTTTTAATGTTTATTCTAGAGATTTACAACAGTGTTCTTGTACTGTCTGTTTTAGCTTTCCAGTTTTGTTTGGGTGGGAGGATAATGCAGAAATGACCTTAAAAACCTCCAAAAGAATAGTTGATCCTGAATTTCAGCTGCATATGATTCATCTGTAACAAATATCTTAACAGTAGACTCTCTTGGTATATAGATGACATGTCTAATTCCTAGAATTCTTTCTGTCCAACGCTGCTATAAGAATTGTGTACTGAACATGGAAATATTACTTACCTAATTTAAAATAGTTTGTCATCCCTGGTATTTCAACACTTTGAATATACTGGTGAAAGTTATATAAATAATATACATATTTTTGAGACCCTTCCTAGGAAAATATGTACTATGAAGTGGGCAAATTACCATGAAAATCCACAGTAGAACTGTGAAATAATTTATGGTCAGTTCATAGTCAACCAACTTTACAGTTGTAGCATGACATGTCAGTAGAACCATAAAGATGCCAAATTACCATCAAAAATCCATAGTAGGGCTGTGAGTTGTATAGTCACACTGTGACATTGAAACTATCATACAATATACAGATTTACTATGAAATTTCACAGTACATTTTTCTTGGGTTCCACCAGATCAGCCCTTGATTTAAGTACAACAGGGCACCCAATTGCCTTTAGGTCAAATTTCTGCATAATTATAAAAAATTCTAGGGCTCACAAACTTTCAAGCATCGCTGCACATACAGCATGAATTGATGAAGCGGAGTCTCCAAGGGCGACATGCCATCTATGGATCTTCTGTGTACTGGATTGCATTTAAAGACTGCCCTCATTGGATTTGAAATGGATATACAGACACTGGAGAGATTGTGAGTGTATATAGCACTTAGACTATGTTACAATACAGCCCAGCAATTATTCGACATAAAACTTATTATTCAGATAATACTGTTGTTTCCAAGATAAAAAGCATTTGGATTTGCTACAGCTTAAAATGGATTAGATGAGCACCCTTTAAGATAAATAATGCTACTTAATAAAGTACATTGTGTATTTAAAAGCCAACAAAAGGATTTTAACGACTAATTTATTTGACCATTTGTTAAAATAAATAGGTTAAATCAATTAATGTAACATCGAATAAATAACAGAAAAACAAAATATATCTTTAGTAAGAACAATGGCTAAATGCCCTCAAACACTTTCTAGAAGAACTATTAGCAGCTGCTAGGCTGCTAGCTGCTACATATAGTGAACGGTTAGCTACACTATTCCCACTAGTGCTCTCCTGTATGGCAGGAGAATTGCTGTAAGCACATTTTAGCAGAAGAAATTAGTCAAACGAGTGGAACCTGTAACTATAACTGTATATATAACTGTAACTCCCAAAACAGTGTTTTTAGCCTATGGAAAATACATGGACATGTTGGACCTGTGATGCTGGGAACCACTGTGCCACATGTACAGGAGGTACCAGACATTGTGGTCTGTTCACACAATCACAATATGCATGCTGTGCCGGAGACTCACACAGTGCAGGGGCTCAAACATGATAAAAAGTGATCACAGTGTTCAAATGAACCATACTTTGGGATCAAACATGCTCAGGTACGGTCCAGTTGTCTAGTGTGAGTGCACCCTTATTTTAACTGGCTCCTGCAAAAGTGATCTGAAGACTGCAATGTAGGAAACCTGATTCATGATAACATTTCAGAAAAGAAAGCAAAATATTGCTTTGCTTGAACTGAGTTTTTTAATGTTTAATATCGTTGTAATTAAATTCAGCCTCAGATTCAGCAGTGCTAGGAATATACAGTGTTTCAGTGGTTATGCATCATAACTTGAAATGTGGAGTGGGGATTTGATTCTGCTACAAAAATACTAGATGGAATCGTTCCCTATATGCACCTTGCTCTGTGTAAGTGTGATACAGGCAGAACCATTTACAAGGAAGCTTTTGAAATTGCCCAGATCTTTAATTTCCACACAAATGCATTCCAATGTAATCAGAAATAGTTAATCAAACCTTAGGTTTTTTCTCCTTTTAATAATAAGCAGTTGAAAACTCCCAGCAAAATATCAGTCACTCTCAAGGATGATTGGGTTATAAATACTTGCAGGATGTGAGATGGGATTCATAGTGAAAAGGCTGTACAGTGCAGCGAATGTCTCGTTCAATGTGGGTCTCAAATCAGATGTGAATTGCTTGACAAAAATAAGTAATTGCACTTGGACATGTCAAATCCATAGTGTGAAAGAAATGGCTGAATTTGCAAGTGTATCTGAGTTTTGCAGCAGAGGCAAAATCACATGCTACAGGAAATTATCATCAGAATTATAGCTGAAAGCTGAAACTGATGGACAGGGGGACACTGTGTTTCATGGCTTGTAAATAAATTAATTGTGAATAAATAATTGCTTTGCACCTAAGTAATAATTTGCCTCTAGAAGTCAGTGCAGGTCCTTTGCAACCAATTCCTAAAAGAACACTCCAGAAAATTAAAAACCATAACCGTCTGGAGTAGAGTGGCATGCAAGAGGATTTTGCTTAATTCTACTGAAGTTGCTTAGTTAAAAAAAATTGGACTGTTCATGACTGAAAACACGTTATCTGGTCAGGTGAATCTCGGTTCTGCCTGTATGTTAATTATGAAGACCTCAGGAAGCCTTCAGTGAGGACTGCATGCAAGGTGTGATCTAAGCTGCATGGTGTGGGTCTGTAATGTTCTGGGGAGTTTTAATTAAGAGGAAATTGGTCCTTTGGTTGCGCTGACAGTAAATTTAAACCACAATGCCTACAGTGAGTTGCTGGTCAGCCTAGTTTGACCTTTTTCTCATTATCGAGGTAGGAAGGAACATTCCTATCCCTGTATTTCAAGATTACTTTCTGGACTGGCCTTCAGATGTGAAACCTCCGGTTGAAAACTGATGTCTACATCCAGAAACTAGTCCAGTCCATGCCAAATTGAATTTTTTCTTATAGAGTTTTTGCACGCTATTAGGTACATTATAGTCATAGGTGTTTCTTAGTTTTCCTCTAACTTCGTATCTCTAAATACTAACTCCTGCAGAACTTTACTGCACATTTCATTCTAAGTGACAAGATAAATAATATTTATCTTCAGTTGCAGCAATTTTTCTGCCCATGCAAATGAGGTTATTTATTCCTCCTCTTCTGTTAACAGCCATTTCCTCACTTTTACAATTCTGAAAGAAAATTATCTTGCAGTGGTGATTAATGCATCCAGAGCTGCGGCTGTCAGCTGGATTCATTGCCTACCTTACTGGTGAAGTTATAATTGAGGTCATTAATGCTTCCATTAGTTATGACTCAACTGACTTTAATTACCGTAATTTTTAAACTGCTAGGACTAGACCTTGGTGATCTCAATAACTATAACCCAATTTCCAATCTTAAAGTTTTTGGGCAATGAGCTAGCATGCAATAGAATCTTAGCTCAAAGAACAAACATCCTCTTATTATTCATTTAAACAGTTTGCTCTGGGTTCAGCAAAACCCATAATACTGAAACTACACTGATCGGGACACCAAATATTTGCTGACCATGGCTAAATGTAATTTACAAAAATTACTTCTTCTGCTGAGTGCTGAATCTAGCACAGAATGCAGGAGCTCAGAAAGATGTATTAAATTAGAGGGGCTGCCAACTGTACAAGCATACTTAAAGACACAAACAGAGGTCTGATTCAAATGACCTAAACATTGGTTGACCTTATTAGTACTGTACTTGCTATTCATAAAATTAAAATATCAATATGATCGGATAAACTGTTGTGCAATTAAATTATTGGGCAAACAGTTCACAGGTTTTCACACAGAAGTGTCTCACATGAAGAAAGGTCTTGGGTTTGATCCTAGGTGGAGAGGTGTGTGTGAGTTTACTTCAACTCATACACATCTTCATACACACACTGGACTTATAATACACTGCATATTCCAACTTGTATAATAGCATTTATTTGTTTAACACTTACTATCACTTGCTCTCTTTGTGTATGATCAATTTAATGTTTTGCACATTTCATTATTGCGCAATACTGCCAATTTGCACCATGCTACTGCACAATACTGCCTTATTTGCACCACTCCATTGCACAATATTGTCATTTTTGCACTTTGTTATATTGCACAATGCTACTATTTGCACTTCTAGTAGATGCTAACTGCATTTCGTTGTCTTGTATCTGTACAGAGCAATGACAATAAAGTTGAATCTATCTATCTATATAATCTTCCACAGTCCAAATATATGCATTAGAATAATGTATTATGCTAAAATATAGAGTGCATATATGGTTAGTCTCATTGTGACTTATGTGACTTGTGTATCTATGTAGCCTTGTGTCTGCGTCTGAAATGGCCATTAACGCTGACAGCAACCATAAACAAACCAAAACAAAAGCATTTACCAGTCTCCTCATTTAAACTTCCACACTGTCCTTCCAATTTGATTGACAGTCTTGACAGATAGAAAGATACATACAAATTAAAACTCAGGAAAAGCACATCAAATGCGATACTGGGGCTAAAACTGTGGGCAAATGTGTGCAAATGCAACTGTGACCTATGTACATCTATGTATTTCGTGCTAAATGCTAACTGTTGCAGGCATTAGAGCTGTACAGGATGTATATATTTTTTAATTTTCTGCTGTCGTATTTTCTTATTTCATATGGCGATATGAAATAAGAAAATACGACAGCAGAAAATTTAAAAAAATATATATGTTGGCATCTTGAACACTTGACCGCCATGATGCATAAAGGTATTTACTTCCTCACATCTTAAATAGCTTTCTTGAACAAACATTAATTTTCAATGTAACTGAAAACATTAACTGTTTGTTATAAAAGCATGAAAGACTGAGGGTAAAATTAGTAACTTTCATTTTGGTACTCTGGTGAGTGCACCCTCTCGTGATATGGAGATGAATGGTACCAAGTATCAATGAGTGAGCCATTTTGGTTAATACTTTCAAACAAAATTACACTTAGTTTTTTTTTCCTTCTCATGCACCATCTATGATGACGTCCAACAAAACAAAAATAAATATGGTGATTACCGACAAAAAGTTAAGGACTGCAATGCAGCTGGCTTGCAAGTGAGAGTATGCTGGCAGTTCTTGGATGATAAAGCAATTGATACCATTGACTGCTTGCCTGACCTTAATCCAGTAGAACACCTCTGGGACATTGTTTCAGTCAATTTGATGCCGCTAGGTTACACCTCAGATTGCTCAGGAGCTCACTGATGCCCTGGTCCAGATCTAGGAGGAGATCCCTCAGGTCACCATCTGTTGTCTTATTAGGGTCATTGAAACATTGTCAGGCATGCATGCAAATATGGGGAGGCCAAACGAACTACTGACTACCATTCAGAGTTGCTCCAATGAAATTTTGGCTAAATGGACTAGCCCGCTGCATCATCTTCTTTTGTAATTTTTTATTGTTTTTATTTCCATCACACAATGTGACATTCTTTCATTTCGAACACATTACCCATTGTAAAGTTTGTCAACAAATGCATGAATAAATGTTTAAAGCAATACTCCTAAAAAATGAATATATTCTACATTTCAGGTCTAAATAGTTCTGATTCGACTTTGCATTGTCTTGTTGTAAAATGAAAGGACATCACTGGAAAATATATCATCTGTAAGTGATTTAACCTCAATGTACTTTTCTGCATTAATGATGCCATCACTAAAATGAAAATTACCTACACTAAGGGCTCTTAAACAACCCTATACCATGAAAGGCTTTGGCCTTTTTTGTCTTTTTGGAAAAAAAGTCTTGCCCTTAAGATTAACATGCATATAATATAGCTGCATGCAAGTTATGTGGAGAACCACTAAAGGAATCAAAAAAAGCATGCCTCGCGCCTTTGGTAAAAAAATGAGGAAAAGAAAATAAATGTATTAATTAATAAATAAAGTTAAATACAAGCCAAAGCCAGAATTAAGAAATATTAGGGCATTCTTTGCATCATTGTAGCAGACAATGGGATTTATAGAAGGGAATAAAAAAATAACTATATGCTGGTATGTTACTAGAAAAACAACTTGTAAAATTCCAGTTTGACTGTGGTGTTAAGTGTGGCATGCTAGACATAAACCCACTCAACCCTGACAAAAGTGGAGAAAACAAACACTGTGCTCTAATAAAAGTGAACTGAGTCTGCTGGGGAAAATGCAGAATGAAACTGAGGAACTCAAGAAATCAAAACAATGTGGACAAAAAGTATAGGGAGTACAGTCAACAAAAGATAAAAATGCCAGAGAGTGGACAGTGGAGAAAGTAAACTCTAAGCACAGTGATTTATTTTCAGGTAGTGGTTGCCTTGATCGGAAATACAAAGTAAATACCCCACAGTAAAAACCTGTCAGACTTGCAAAGGCAAACCATGAGTATGCAACAATTCAAAACCACTAAACAAAGCAATGACATTTCTTGTTTCTGCCAACTATAATTTATATACTCCCAATCACTAGCTATTATTTACAGGGTGTGAAATAGTGAATTCTAGCGAATTAACTGATGAGTCAAAATACCTGAAAACATTTGAGTTGGGAATGGACACCTCTGCATAAGGATTGAATTTTCTACAGCACTGTTTACAGTTAAGCTACTATCTTAATATCTATCTAACTTAATATTTAGGTCCACAGCACCAACTGATCAAACTGAGGGTAACAATGGAAAGACAAAAACTCCCTAAATGTGTGAAGACTCAAAAAGACCCAGCCAAGGTTGTACCTGTTGTGCTTTTCATTTCAAAATGAAGGTGCAGGCAGGTCAGTCCTGTACCACTATCCTCTATTCCAAAGCCATGCCTTTGTAATGAGAGCAGCATGTGGGTTTGCCATAGCTTGCTAAAAGATGCATAGAATCTCTAAAAGATGTTGTCTTCAAGGCAACATGTGCACTAAAATATAAAAACCTAAAATTGACGTACTTAATGCATGCTGCCATCACAAAAATACCATACCATATCAGACTCTCTCTCTCTCTCTCTTTATGTATTTATGTATGTATGTATGCATACATATACATATATATATATAC
>JAUZST010028726.1:0-29817 GCA_034779995.1 Parotocinclus haroldoi | reverse complement strand
ATGGCCTGCAAATAATCCAGATCTTAACCCAGCTGAAAATCTCTGGTGGAAATTGAAAAAAATGTCAATGACAAAACAACCTGCAACGCAAATCTGGCAACAACAATAGAGTTTTCAGATCAGACAGATGGATTGACGAAGAATACTGTTTGTCATTAGTTAAGTCCATGCCTCAGAGAATTCTTATAAAAGACATAGGTGGTACACCAAAGTACTAATGGTGTTTTTTCATGATTCCATAATATTTTCCTCAGAATTTGCTAATTCCATTTTTTCCTCTACTTGATCCAAAAAAACACAACTGTGACTGACTACAGCACTTATATTTAAAAAAGGTTTTTGGCATGCCTCTATGATAACAACTAAAACTTCTTCCTCCAAACAGTGGTGATTCCATCATTTTTTAACCAGGGATTGAATAACAAATCTTTTTAGAGTTATGCATTTCGTTTAACAAGTCTGGCTGGTGAATGCCAGCCTTCATTCAACTTGAAGTTCAAACGTATAAAATGATTCAACTCCAAACTAGTTGACTGACCTATGGTAACATCCATGCAAAATAGCTGCATTCCCAAAAAGAATTCATAATAGTTCATATATTATCTCAGTCTGCTAATTCTGGTGTATTCATGGCATTTAATGTGCAAACCCTTTAAGGCTAATGTGTGCCAAAAAGAAACGCTCGATGTTTTAAAGATCTTCTTTGTGCCTGTCTATCTAGAACAGCAGAAGCGACAACCAACTCATTTAAAACATTTCGAATTCATTTTAACTCCATAAATCGATTCCTGCACAGGACAACTCGATTCCCATTTAAATCTCAGTAAAGCACAAAAAAGCTCACAACTGCGTCTTGCTAGAACAGAAATACGTTACAACACAGACCAGAAAGCATTAAGTAAACCCACAAAGTCTTCAAATCAGACCACTTACCTTGCTGAAAACACGAACTTTTTTGTTTTCCAACTCCGTACTGCGAGGATAAGTTCGTTAAGTGTTTTTAACTCTCTTAGTGTTTATTTCTTTTAGGTCTCATGTAGCAACACAGTTCCGTAGAACCTCGCAAGACAAAAACAAACTCACTACCAAACTGTTTAGCCGTGTAATCGAGCGCTAAAGGTTAAACATTTCATGATCGTAACATTAAACTGAACTCCATCTTTTTCTCTTTCAACAAGAACGCGAAGGGTTCCGAGTCCGTAAAAGTCGAGTCCGAAGAGTCGGTTCCCCGATTGGAAAGCGAGAGTCAACTACAAGGGCTGTGTCAGTGAAATTGATTCGACTCATTCAAATTGTGCGTGAAAGATTTTTATAGCCATTTAAGATCAACTGCTAAGACGACACGCGGCGTTTAACTATGCACAAAAGTTAATAATTCATAATTCATATTATAAACTTTTGTAGCATACAATGGGTCGCATTCCCTTCTCGCCGACTGTGTTGAATCGACTCTGTAAATCGATTCCTTTCAATTGAAACACTTGGATTTGGAATTGGAGTCGACTCTAAAGAATTCGGGATTCGAGTAAATCTACGAGAACGGAAATAGAAATAGTGGTGGGAAAAGGCGGTGACTCGCCCCTGAAAGGAGGAGAAACTGTCTGGATTATCATTTTTACAGTGTCAGGATTAGTTTTGTAAGGCCACGATAGACGAACGCAGACGTAGTCTAGGATTTGTTTTTAAAATGTAGTTGTCGACTCCATCCGTGCACTTCCGCCTGGCTCTGTAGGCGAGAACAGCACAAGAAAAATGGCAAACGCTTTTAGAAAAGTAAATATTAATCAACTAAAATTATATAATACCGTACATACTTGTATGGCATTCATAGAATCATCGAGATACGTTCTCGTCTTGTTAATAGTATTTATATCTTTCAATTGGGTCAAATAAATATAAAATGATAAATAGCCTAATTGAATGTTAAAAATAGACTGTGGCAGTCAATACGTTACTAAACAATCATATATTAATGGCATTGATATTTTAAGGTTGTGTAAAAACTTTGTTGTCCTAGAAGCATCGTTATAATTTTCAGATCGCTACAAGGAGCCCAGCAATTATGGTTCTATTAGATTTTTTTGGAGACTGGTTCTTATGAATGAACAAGTTTCTTTCATATTTACTGAGTGAGCAATAGAAATGAAAGCTAATTTGTTGATATTGTGAAGAAACTAATTTAGGCTTTTTTTGAGCTGCCAATGAAAAGCTTCCATTCATCAGCTACATAACTATCACATCCAGTTGACTTAAGTCCTTTAACGTTGATACAAGCTCCTCGTCCATATTTTAGATATTTCTCTCTGTTATGATACATAAATGTGGCTCATCAGGTTCTTTTGCTTTAGCCTTGAGCCCAGTGCAAATCAAGATCTCGTACCAGGTCATTCAGTTCAGCTTGAGTAAATGGCTGGCACATTCTGGCATCAACTTCTGAGGTTTTGAATTCTTCATTGTCAGTCTTTCAAAAAATTGGAATGACAGAATTCACCATCATCTGAACTTTCCAAAGAACTGAAGATGTGTCACAGTGAGCAGCTGGTCTCGTAGCTAATGGAAGATTTTGGATGGGATGGAGGAATTCATCTTTGTGTTTATGCCTCGCATGTGGTGGCCAAGGTTTGTCCAGGTAGTAACATAGTAGAATTGCTCTACTTTAGCATCTGCCAACATGGTCCTTTCTTGAAATGCTACTTATGTTTTATTTAGACATTCCTTTGTTGATTTTAGTTAAAAAAAACTCAGTTTCAGCTTCAGTGGACCAAGGAATACCAGACCCGCGTGAGTCAGACCAGGCTTAGTTCACATACTGTGGTCTAACTATTGTGCTGAGTACCCTGGTATACAGGTAAGGCTTTCTTCTTCTGACTCCCAAATACAGATCATGTTTATGCACCAACCCCACTCCAAGCTTTACATAACTGTTCAGTTTAAAGGTAATCAGAAAGTTTATTTGTTCTTTAGATTTAACTTGTGCTCAATGTTATGTTTCTACTAATATTTTAAGCACTGGAAAATGCATGTAGGAACAAATAGCTCAACCTGAAAGATGCACATTAAAACCATACCGAACAAGTTGGCTTCAGAATAAAATGATTCTCAAGTTTCTTGGATGTCACGGTGGCTCATAGATTCATGGTCCCACATTTAATCCTAAACTCCAGTTACAGGCTATATTGAGTTTCACATATTCCCACAATGTCCGTAAGGGCTTCCTGATCGTTCTTGTGTTTCATCCCAAAAATCAATGTTGTCTGTGATCATCCACTAGTATGACAAAATACAAATATTTTTATGCGGTGGATCATTTGAATATAACGAATCTGCCAGTGCAAATCAGAAATAATAATTGATAAGAAAGCAAGAGCGGAATGAAACAACTGCCTATGCCCTCACTCACTCACTCACTCTCTCTCTCTCACACTCACACACTCTCTCTCTCTCTCTCTCTCTCTCTCTCTCTCTCTCTCTCTCTAAGACTATGTGGATCCTGCATTACATGTTCCAGAATTAGTGTGCTAAATAAATAAATTTCACAAAGCTTTTACTTTGACAGTGTGTAAATTATTCCACACGTTTAAATTCTACAAAATTAATACTCTAACACGCATCAATTGTTTAACTTGCAGTTGCTTAAATTAGATTCGGGTATGAAATCAAGTTCATTAAACTTACAGAGAAGATACCAGACAAAAATATAGGGCAAACAACAGAATATTATTATAAATAAGATATACAAGTGTGTTTTTACACACAGCATTGTGGCACTGAACCATAAACTACTTTCCTCCTCATAATCAATGGCTTGTTGTCCTATGCTTCTCAAAAATACCAGTATAACAACTTGTTAACTGGTTCAAATACTTCAGTGTAACCTCTCTTTGTTACATATAATATAGCTAGCAACACATGGTAGGTCGCTTGGGTGGTTCAGCTGCAGTTCACCACTCACATGGTTTCGAGTCCCAGCAGTGCCTTTAAGCAAGGTGGGGTGTCTTATAGGGATGATTGATTGTGGACAAGGGGAGTGCTGCACCAATGACCACAACAGCACTGTGGTGGACTAGTGTTCTTCAGGACTTCGCTATAACCCCGACCATGAAAGGGGGGTTAAAATGTGGAAAAAAAATTGTAAAAGCAGCATATTAGATTTGCATATGCATATTATAGTAGTGCTGTTAATATAATACATTTTCACAGCAAGGCATTTAACAATCTAACCTTTAGATTACCGTAAGACAAACAGACCTTTCTCTCTCTTTATCGGAATATGGATACATTATTTACATTATGAAATATCCACTAATAAAATATCTCCTAACTTTCTAGATTTAGTTTGCTTCACATGTGTGGGGCCAAAGCAAATCTGTTCAGATTGCTGACTGTGTAGAAGTGCATGGGAATTCAGAAGTATGCACGTTGTAGAACTCCTTTCTTAAACCATTGCCAGTGTGCTGTCCTCATCGTCATCACACAGACATGGGTGTTACATCCAATGCATGTTAAAACCCTTAGACAGCATGGCTGCCTCTAGGTCGCTGTCCTCCTCTCTCTCTTGTAGTCTCTGCTCCTCTAGAAGAGCCACCAGAGCATCTCTCTGCTCTACCACATCCAGCATCTCCTCCAGGATACGCCGCTCCTCTAACAGCTCTTCTTCATCCTTCAGATGATCTAAATAGAATTAGAAATATTTTAGAACAAAACCTTTTCATATTTGACATATATGAAATTTCATTTAATTACGGGGGAATAAAATATTTTTGTTATTTTTAAATACAAGAATAGTAAAAAATATTTAGAATTGTTTTCACTTGGATATTTAAGATATAATAAAGCTAGGGAGATACATTATATTTTAATTTTAAACCTATGTTTCTTGTCATTTCTACAAGAGCCTAGGGTACCAGGGTTCAAATCCCACTTCTGCCGAGCTGCCACAGTTGGGTCCTTAAGCAAGGCTCTTAACCCGCCATTGCTTGGATTGTAAGACTGTATGAGTTTTAAGTCCCTCTGGATAAGGGTGTCTGCTAAATGATGTAAATGTAAATGTAGTCTAGAAATTACCCTAGAACTACAGGTTCTTCATATAGTCATGGGAAATTGCAATTACCTGTGTTAAAAGGTTATCGTCATTTAAACAGCACTATCATAACTAGTTATTAACATATTACATGTTAATATGTAAAAGTCATCCATAATCATTTTTTTGGTTTAAAATAATGTGCAAAATACATCTACTTTGTAGGTATACTGTAAACTCAAGCTACAAACGTTAAATAATTTTATCTGAAGAAGGTTAATGTTATCTAGAATAAATTCATAAACAATATTTCACTGGTATTTCTATAAGAACTGACCGTCCACTGCCATGCGTTCTCTCAGCTCCTGCTGCAGCTGGCTCTGCCTATCCTCCAGCTCTAGCTCCTGTGCACTGCACACAGTCCAAGGGTTACCATATACATTATTTAATCACACCAGATCTTGTTACTATGTGCACAATAATTACAGAACTGCAATACCACAAAATGTCACAAAATTGTGAAAGAAATGTTAACTCAACAGTGTAGTGAAAAATACTCACTATATCATGAGCTCTGATTCATAGCGCACCATTGCATTCTTCTCCTGGACCAGTTTAAACCACTGTTGCATCAGACTGGGGTCATCTCTTTTCCCCATTCCTAGTAAGGAAGAAGAGTGGGACAGAAAGCCCAAGGGTTGAATAAACTACAGGATACACTGTCCTGATAAAGTAGGGTTAAGAAGCGTATGTAAATAGGCTCTATTTTCATACAGGCACAGTTGCAATTTGTGATGCCACCATATTATTAAATTGATCTGTTAAATTGTTGTTTTCCTTGCCACAAATGAAGGCTGGACTAAAGAAAATGTAAACCAACAGGTATTTTGATCATTTTGATCATCCATGATGTAAACACCAGTCTGCCATGCAACACTCCTGTTCTGTCTCGTGCACAAATTGATCTTTGAACCGTAATTGCATTTGCTACGACCGTAGTCAGTACCACCTCTGTATTAAGCTACTTTATCAATCGTCTGCTTCTAAACAATAACCCCTGTTAAGTAAACGCCTTACCCTCAGTTTATGTCGATAATATTTTGCAAAGAAGTGCTCTAAAATACCCAGAAAGAAGGTAACACACGTGCCAACGTGTGCTTCACAACCACTTTTAATGTTATGATAATTCATTCATTAATTTTTACACCCACTGAATTTGAAATTCCTAATGAGGAATGTGAAATTCAGGATTACAGGGAGACAGAGTTTAACCATCAGCACATGGCACAAGACAGGAATCCACTCCACACAGCCTGGGAATCTCTAGAGCATTGACGCAACAACAACAACCACTTTTTTGTATAAGCACATTAAGTAATTATTTACATTTTACAGTCTATCAGCCAATGTGGCTTAAGTCATCATGATCAGCTTTACTGACCTGTCTGTTAGACGTCGCTGGTCACACCACTGCAGTGGTGTTTTAGCCATTATCTTAACACCACCCCGCTGGCTAGGAAGGCAGGCCAGTAGCTTTAGTAAGTACATATTATTTATTATTAGAACTATCTTGTTAAAAATGTGGCAACTGGTAACTTATTACTGTTTCATGTTTATAGTCACATGGTTTCTCATTTCAGTTCATTCTCATCTCTGGAAAATTGATGGTTGTGCACCTGGGATATTTAAATCCATCCATTTACCTTTTGGTAAGTAGAGAACTATAAAAGTGTCATGCCACTGAGCCAACAGCACTAATGCCACTATTGTCTAAGGAAATGAAATTAGTTGATGTACCTGACTATCACATCAGTGTGTATAACCAACTCTAATCAGATCCTATCTGCACCATTGGCCGTGCCCATACGCACCAACTGTAGCTTATATTTGCATTTATGTTACCATCATGAAAATAGAGCACTATATAGATAATCATGCAAAGGACTGAAATCTGTACACACAAGAACACACACTCTCACTCAGATACTCCACATTAAAGATGGAAATACTTCTGTAATACTACATTACTTTTTTTAAGGTGCATCATGCACATGCATGAGTCATGAGGTAAGACGTCGAGTACATGCACACTAATAATCTGATCTTAATAAAATAATTGAGTATTTGCTCTGTGGTAAGAGCCAGCTTCTGGATAAGCCAGTACCTGTGAACCTTGGTTTGTATCCTGGTTACCATGAACTATTTGCAACTATACTTTTCTGCAAACAGCCTTAACATACAGAGAACTGAAATAATTTGTGGTGTCTTTGCTAAAATCCAGTATATTTTAGTTTAATGCATAATTGTGGGTCAAAATACAAAGTATACAAACATGTCTGAGGATGGTGTTATTTGACATTCTCAATAAGCTGACACAACGATCATTAAACTGTTTAAATTAAATTAACGATTAAATTGTTTTCACTACTTAAGTTAATTCATTTAAAAGTAATCACACTACTATCTACTATTAGAAAATTCAGTCAAACTGAAAAAAACATTTGATTCGTTGTAATTATTTGTAATTATATATAGGATACAACCTAAGATATCAAAACAAAAAGTTGCTTGATTGAAGCAATGCTACCACCTTATACCTGAATAATAAATAGCTTCTCCATAGAAATTGAGAAACTACTGATAAATCCCATTACTGACTGATTTGTAAATCTAAGCGTTTTCCCACTGATTAACGACATGTACGCAGTTATTGCCTAATGTGAATTATTGCAGTTATCTGATTACTATGTGCATGCAAACACAGTGTTAGACATAAACAGTGGAGAGCAGAAAAACGCTGAAAAAAGTACGCACTTAGCTGATGAAGCGGGGGTTCATTGAGCAAGTAAAGGAAAAAGACTGTACAGACGTAAAAAGAGTGGTCGTGCTCTGTGCCCTTGGCTCTAGCTGAGCGCAACCACCACAAGACAGAGGTAAGAGGAGGAAAAGGAATATTTAGAAAATAAATAACAGACACACACATACACATATATATAAACATATCATGGTTAAACCTAGAGGTTAAAGGGTTACCTTCAGAAGAACAGCAAGGACAGAGGGAAACAGGTCTTCTACTGGGGGAACCGAGAAATGGCTCAACTATCACCATAGCAAGGACAAAAAGCAGACAGGGATAGAAAAAGACAGGAGGAAAGATTCAAGGAAAGAATAGAAGGTGATAGGTGAAAGGATGATACGAAAGGTTTAAAGACTGGTAGCTTTTTGCAGTGTTGCTTTTAGTAATTCACGACAATTCTATCAGCAACCCATCAGCTGAACCACAACAGTTTATTGTCTTGAGTTTTACATCAGGTAAGAAATCTAGTGTAATTCAGATGTCTGCTTTGACATCCCCTAACGGGACCACCTCGGAGAGGTCCATCTTCAAACTCAGCTTAAATATGCATCGCAATATCTATGGATCATCGATACCAAAGAGGATAGAGTTTAACGCCTTATTGTTTATTAACTGCAACACAATTAATGTAATTAGTGCAATATATTCATAAACTCAAACTGCATTGGACAGTATGTAGATCTCTTCCCACTTTTATTTACTCATAGTTGGTCATATCTCTCTCTTTCATTATCTCTCTCACACAAACACGTTTGTTGATCTTTCTATCATTATTGTGAGTACTTTCCATTGACTTAATATTCTTGTACTATAAAGAATTGGCAGCCTTTGTAGGTTTGTTCTTGTCTTGTGCCCTGTGTGAAAGCCGGGGCACTGGCTTTCCCGCAACCCTGAATAGGATAAGCTCATAAGACAATGAACAAATAATATTACTGTACATAATTGATACACCATCTACACTAATAACTACTCTTTTACCAACATTGTTTGTTTGTTTATTTGGCTTCTTTAACGTCGCTTATTAGCATCAGTGGCCTTCCAGCGACACACACACAAGGTTACAGACATACACAAGTTCATTTCAAGACTAGTCATACATACACATACACAAGTCAGTGACAATTTAGAGACACCAATTCACCTAACGCGCATGTCTTGGGACTGTGGGAGGAAACCGGGGAAAAACTGGGAGGACATGCAGACTCCACACAGAAAGGACCCAGGCCGCTCCACCTTGGGATGGAACCTGGGACCTTCTTGCTGTGAGGCCGCGGTGCTACCCACTGAGCCACCATGCTGCCCGTCCTTCACCAAAGGAAATCATTTGGTCAAGTGTTTAAAAGAAAGTTGCAGATCATGTAAATAAAGCAATTCTCTTTGTGAGCAGAATACCCATCCAATAGGGTGAAAATATAACACACACACTGATAGGTGACAGACAGATAAAGATAAATACAACCCTAGACATACAGACAGCTAGCCTGTTAGACTGTTATTTGCATGTTGACATGTAAGCCACTGTTAGTGAATGGCTTGAAAAAATCTGAACACTAAAAGAAATATAGACCTACAGTGAGTATTAAGAGGGGTTAAATAGAGTCACAGCTTTAGAGGCTTAGAGCTTTAGTATTTAGTAGCATTTAGTTAGCATATACAAACACTCTACTAGAGCCCATTTCTCTTTAGCAAAGAAATTAGTGGTTACCATTGCCAGCATTAGTTTGCCTATTCTAGCCACATACCACCCAGGTGTAAGTCCAGAAGGTCTGAAGTACTAGAGTCTTCCCAGTAGTCTATAACAAGGACACACTAGTAAGCACACATCCATGTGGTCTCACACGTGATACACACTTGCATTTTTTACATATAAAAATACAAACAACAAGGCCATACATAGCTCAGAATTGAGCTTTGCCATTCTATTGCTAACAGTTAAAGTAACCCTGAAATTAAAAAAAAAAAACATGATTTTTAATTGGCTAACATTTTTGGCTGGACAATTCTGTTGAGTCACATCACAGATGGATTGTGTCCGATTTGACTTTGGTTGCCATTCAAAGAACAAGTAGGTTGAAATAGCAGCTTTTGAGACAGATTCCCATACCAGTATGTTTGACTGTATTTTAATTAGTATGTACATTGCCCTTATTGTACAAATTATTAGGAACATATTTACAAGAAGATTTAATTAGGAATTATGTGGCAGTGGCGCACTACATAAACTCATGCAAATAAGTGCCATCTTCAGGGAATAGTCACATCAACTATCACAATGGGAAAAAAAATTGACTGTAGAGATTTTTATCATGGCATGATTGTTGGTGCCGGACAGGCTGGTTTGATTATTTCTATAACTGCTCATCTTCTTATGCACAACATACTTGCATACTTATAACTTATGCACAATGCTTACTCAGAATGACCCAATGAAAAAAAAACATCCAGTGAGTGGCAGTTTTCTGGACAGACTTGTCAGTGAGATTTAAAAACACAATAACCAAACTGGTTCAAGCTGACAGAGTGGCTCAGATAATTCTGATAATCGCTCTGACCAGTTGTGGCTGAGCAGGACTTCATCTCAGAGCATCTCAGACCCATGAATAAACACATGAATGATCTGCAACAGCAGAAGACTATGCTGTGTTCCTCTTCTGTCAGACAAGAACAGAAAGCTGATAATGCAGTGGGTACAGGCTCACCAAAATGGACAGCTGACTGGAGAGATGTAGCCTGGTCTGACTAAAGCTCAATTTCTGGGCAGCCATACAGATCTATGGACACATCCTGTCCCGTGTCAACAATTCAGAATGGTAAAGGTGGTGTAATGGTGAGGGAATGTTTTGACACACTTTGGACATATTAATATCAATTAGTCATCCCCTGAATGCCACAGCCAAGTATTGTTGCTGATCATGTGCATGCACTGATGACCAGAACCAGTCTTCTAATGGTCACTTCCAGCAAAACGATGAATCATGTCACAAAGAAATGTAATTTCAAGTGGACTTCATGAACATGGCAATGATTTCAGTGTTCTTCCAGGTCACCAGCCATGAATTCAATAGAACACATTTGGGATGTGGTAGAATGGGAGATTTGCAGCATTTAAAATGTATAGGAATTGCATAATGTAGCCACATCAATACTGAACAGAATGCCAAAGGATTGTTTCCAGCATCTTGCAAAGTTGATGTCCTGAAGAGTTGATGCAGTTATGAGAACAAAGGGAGGCTCTACCCAGTATTAATATACTGTTTATGCTCAGTCAGAGTATTTGCTGACAGCCTTGCTTTTTAAAAACCTTTTCTGATATAATTTAGTGTCGCAATTATTTATTTGATATACTACTAAATTATGTGGCTTCTAAAACCTATAAGAAAATAATGCTGCACTTTAAATGCACATGACCAACTACTGAGTGGTCCAGAATACTAATAACATCAGTAGTGCATTTATAAAATATATTAATATGTTATACATTTTAGTACAGAAATATGAGGTTTAAGAAAGCAGGCAAAATGTCTCCTGGCATTTCACAGATCCTCAGTCTTTTTCAAGCACCAGTTTGTTTGGGCTTTGTTCAGCCTGCTTCTCATTTGTTCAAATTGACATAATTTTTCCTTGACATTATTTCCTAAACTATACAGAATAGTGACTAATTACCATCATATCCCCACTTTCTCAACCAGCCACCGTACTGTCTCATGCTGCTAAGCAGAGGGAGCAAGTTACTTCAACTTACTTATATGTACACATACCACAGAAACCCTAAGTGACATTTTCTGATTAGCTCACTTCTGCCAGATTCAATAATGTGCTGGAGACATTGCTCTGAAATTTTTATTTATATTGATACGATAGTATCACACAGTAGCTGTATATCTGTCAGCTGCACAACCGTAATGTCTTCATTTCCCAAAGGTGCTTTATTGGAAACCTGGTGGTCCGTGTTTGCTGACCGTGGTCTCCTGTCTGCTGATTACTTAATAAGAGATGCTCTTCTAAGGACCTTGATTGTAACAAGTGGTTATTTGAGTTAATGCTGCCTTTTAATCAGCTTAATGTAGTCTTTCTATTCTCCTCTGACCTTTGGTATCAGCAGTTACTGGAAAAGTGCAGTCCAAGACCAGTCCATCTATCACCAACAACCATACCTTGTTTAACATTATCGCTTTCTTTCTGATTCTGATTTTTCATCTTTACCATGTTTACATGTCTAAATTAATTGATATACTGTGATTGGCTGATTAGATATTTGTGGTATCTATCAGATGAACAGGTGTACATAATAAAGTGACCACTTTGTGTCTGTGTGTGAGTATATGCAATCTCCAGGTGATTCCATAAGATTTTATTAAGCTATGTGCAAATACTAGACCATTTTATATAAAAACTATTTGACCCTGCTTTCTATAAAAAGGCTCTCAGAAGCTACTTTTTAGTAATATACCTTCACCTATCATTTTTGAAGAACCAAGTTATTAGGAGATACTGAGAGCAGTGGTTTCGTAAATGCACCCAGACAAGGCAAACAGGTTCTAAATATCCCAGACAAAATAGTAGAGAGGATCTTTGGTCCATTAACAAGCATAAGCAGGACCGTATCACCTAATTTAGGTGCTGTCTGGAATCAGACAATGTTCAGGTGAAAGTATGGAGGCCTTGTGGTAAACATTTCAGTCATGCCTTTGTTGTTTGGTGACACACTGCCCCACTGCTGGTGTGATGATCTAGTGAGGCATCTTGTACAACAGTTGTACTAACAGATCTTGCACGCTGACGTAGTGTGTCCACGTGTTGCCTCTAATAGGAGGGCTTCTAACTGGCATATTTCAGCAGCATAATGTTTGACCAAGCATAGCAAAGTATTCTCAACCATATCTCCACCACATTGCAACACTTCTTTGTTGAGACCACCTGGGATACTAGCTTCAAGAAACTAAGAGTGTGGAAGACTGTGGGATTAATTATGGGCACATGTGCCATAGAGGCATGTCACAGTCAACAATCTCTCACCTAGAGAGGGCACACTACCCAAAGGAGCCCCATGTCTTTTTATAGACAGCGTGGAAAGTACTTGCCCTCTTGTGGCAGGACCCAGTGTCTAATCACACCACACCAGTAAGTATTTACATATCTGCCTGAGATGGAACTAAATGGAACACTAGATTTTTCTTATGGGATTATACAAGTGCTGCAAAATGCATTTTAGTGAACAGTCATAACTGCTGGTATATTTAACTATATTAAACCATAAGACCATTCCTTAATATTTCTCACATATTTGTCAAATATTATAATAATATAACAATATTCCTCTTTTGTATTTGTGTAACATTTTAACATGTCTATTTCAAGAATAGTTTAGGGTTGAAAGAAATAGCAATGAAAAAGTTTAAACCTTTAACTATTCTGCACAAATAACTAAAGCTGAGTAAGAATAGAATGGACACAGTGTTGCAAAATGTTGCAAGTCAATGGATTGTTTTCCAGTTTTGTGTCAACTGAAAAAATGGGTCATTGTTAAATACCTGCTTCTCCTCTAAGAGCCTTCTCCACAGCAATGCCCTTCTCCTCCAACTGCTTTTGCTTCATCTCTACCTGCTCTAATTGTCGTTGGATTATCTTTGAAAACATGGTCGATAATAATATGAGGAAAATGCACAATATCACAAGTAATTATACTTTCCAAATATAAATGATAAAAAGACACATACCATAACATCATACACAAACACTATGTGACAGAAGCAGTCATAACAACAAACATTCTGATATTTCTCATGATGCTGAAAATGGTAACACAAATATACCTGTGCGCGATGGAGCCTTTTCAGCTCTTCCTGCTTGGCTTGCCTCCGGGCAGCTCTTTGGACTCTGCGGGTCAACTTTGCATCCAGATCCTCTTCAGTACATGCTTTCTGAAAGACCGTGGAAGACAGGCTTATACTGGAGGGGTCAGGAAACACCACCCACACCCCTACTACCTCAGTCGAACATGATGACCCAGGGCTTGTCATCGTAACAAATCTCTGTGATTTCTTGCTGTGTTTCTAGTTGGTAAAACAACCAAGAGGTGTGTTGAGTGCTACCTGCCCAGTCAGCGGGAATTAACTGTGGGTATGTAATAATGTGGGAAAATGTAGACTTTACCTTCACGGCATAAGCTCTTTTAAATGCCAATGCGTGGGGTATATAAATAGACTTGGTGGGAGAAAAAGTAGATATCCGAGTTAATTTGGCCTTCAACAACAAACTGCACTACAGGCTACTACCAGCATCACAGCTTGCAGTACAACACTATAAGCTATTTCCTGCTTCAAAACACTCCACAGACAATATAACCACACACTAGCAAACATGTGTCTCTGCAATGCAACCTAAAACTAAAGGACACAGAGTTTAATACCTCCTGTAACTCATCCACTCCTTCCTCCTCTTCCTCTTTATTCGTTTCTGTACGCACATCTGAGCCAATAATGTCAGGCATCTCCTGACTCAGCTGAAACATGATCACATGGCAATTCCATGCTCAGTGTAATAACATCCTTATATTTTCTGTCGTATTCCACAGAAAAGGACATGACGTATTCTATATGACCACTTTATTATGCACACTTGTCATATCGGATGTACTTTATGGTTAATTTTTAATTTACTGTAGTCAGACTATTACTGTTAAAACATAATTGTAAAAGTCCCACCATGTGACCATTGCAGTCCAAGTATAATAGGTGGTTTGTTTAGAATGCTGCTAAATCAATTATCAGAGATTTGCCTCAGACATTATAGTCAATGAACATAATTTCCCAGTATGCATTTATTATACAGTATAACAATAATGGGCCAAATTTATAAGGCAAGCTGTTACGATTATCATTTCTGTTACTTGATTAGTGATTATAAATGTATTAGGATAGGATGTATAAATGTATTAGATGAAGCTATTAATATTATCAGTCAGAAACATCAAGAGATAATTACAGAGTATCAGCAGCTTCTTTAGGGTTGAGAGATGGATTTAACAGAATGAATAACTGATTAGTCATGGATGGTTTTTTAAATATAATTACACAGGATATTACAGGTCTTGAGAAAAATAAGAAAGAACAGAAGTGTCTGAACAAACAAAGCTCTCCTGTTATATTTCTGACTGATCGATAAAAATGACATAGAAGCTATATGACAATTGACCGAGCTGAGAATACATATACATATATAAGAGCTCAGAATGTTGGATTTACTGTACTCTACCTTTCCAGCTCAAGTACTAGGCTGGTCACACACAAAGAGCTTCGATTTCCCAAATAATTTGAATCTATTTTAAAATAAATGAATTTGATATACTCATTATAATTCATTTTACTATTATTATAACAATGCTGCTTTGTTATGGTTGTCATCGTTAGGTTACATGTGTATGTGACAAAACAATATTTGAAGAGCTGCAGTCAGAGTGCCATTAACGTCTCTCATCCAATCAGATTGCAGGGTCAGAACTAACTGTGTTATGATTATCAATAAACGCATTCTACCCATTCACAGCACAAACAAACAAAAATGTTTTATGTCTCGTTTCACACATTCATTTATCAATGTCATAATCAAGAAAGGACAATTAATTAACGATTAATCACATTCCAGCATGGGATAACTTCACCAAAACATTTAAAATAATGAGATGGGATTAGAAGTGCTGCACCCAACCTAGAAAATGGCAGGTTGTTTTATAAAGAATATCAGTATAATGCCTAGACATACATTACCACTGTGCATTTGTGTGTAAATGCACACAAGGCACATGTTTATCACATTGAAATCTCATTACATAGACCCTGTATTTACTAGGTTGTCTTTTATGTGAGTCTCGAGGGTCATATAAGGACAGGGCTATGCTATTAACCGTAAATTTGGATATGGAAAGGCACCACAGCACTGCTTTACAGTGTAAATGTGTCCGTCTCTCCAAGATATATCTTACTAACAAAACCCTGCCAAATATTTTACAACAGAGAATGGGGCTTGAAAGGTTGTGTACCCTGCATAAATATGACCTTAAACATCATAACTTTTTCACACAAGGGTTTAAAGGGTTACGAAACTTTTAAGCACCACTGTAGCACTGACTTTTTCACACACGTCCTGAAAGTAGATCAAAAGAGCACAAATACGGAAGAAGTATAATACTTGGTCAATTGTTTATTGAGATCTACGATATGAGCTAATATCAGTGAGTGGCAAAGGTTTGTGAACATTTGCTTACAGCATCTGGTGTGACACCTTACGCAGGAATAACTGCAGCTAAACAATTCTGTAGCATTCTTGCACATCTTCTGACTTCTGACCAGTCCTGCACATTAGCTCATAGGAATTTTAACCCATTTCTAAATACAGAGCGGGACCAGAATGTTGAGGAGTTTCCCCACATTAATGTCTTTCAAAACATTTCCATTGGGTTAAGGTCTGGATTCACATTAGCCATTCCAAAACAGTAACTTTATTCTTCCTAAGCATGTATGGCAGAATGACTTGTGTGTTGGCTCATTGTCGTGTTGCGTAACTCACTTCCTCCTGAGATACAGTTAGTGTCTAGTTAATGCTGGTATATGTATGTATATATATATATATATTACATATAGAGTTCATTGAACAATCGATCATAGCAAGGCATCCTGGTACATATAGAGCAGGACAGGCTCAAACAAAGTAAACGTTTATCTTTGAGGTTTGTCAACCAAGACATCTGGTGATGCATGGCCAGCCAATCATGGAGGAGCTGATGGTCAATCGTGCAAAGCTGGTCAACACAAGAAATGGGTACACTTTTATTAAATACCCCTGTCCAAAATAAACTGGAAGCTACTCAGTGAAAGAAAAGTGGTATTGTTTCACTGCTATGGCTACAGTCAAGTCATTGTTGTATTAAACATTTTTAATTTCCTCTAAGCTTTCTTAAACTGAAGAGCTCTTGTAAAATTGCTATAATGCATATAACACAGTAAATCTGTGGATCAGTGTTATGAGCTAAGTCTCATTGATGAAGACACATTTGACTTGTAAGTGTAAATGTACTGCTTAACCCAATTGGTGTCTCCCAAAGTCAGCTAATGCAGCAGCTATCATTTGCCTTGAATAACTGAAGACGCGTGATGGTAAATTCATGTCACATGATTTGTATATTTCACAATTGCAACAATCAGCTTTTAGTGTGACTGACTGGAAGTACATTGGACCGAGATATATAATGCATGTGGTTCAAAAAGGGGAACAGAGAGCAGACATTCAGGAAGGAAATTACTAAGACGTAAAGAAAAATCTTACCTGAGCTCGGAGTGGGGACCTGTCTAGCATAGCACCACAACACTGTAGGTCTGTATCTTCAGAAAAGCTCAGAGTTTTCATAGAGCACAGGTCTGAAAGCCAGAAGAAGACAAACTTTAGTGAGGGGACCGGTTGCTAGACCATCACTGCTACAATGACTCCTACTCAACCCTGTGATTAATTAATCTACACCCTGTGAGTTGCAGGATAGGCATGTTGTTAACAAAAAAAGAATAAATTAATGAAAAATACATTACAGACTTATTTTTCTCTTTGACATCACCTGTTCTGCTGAGGCCAGGTGTTCTCTTTCTGTTCTCCAGCCTCTCAGTGCTCGGAATAGTACTTGTCATTGCTTCCTTCATTTTCTTCTCTTTCCTATAACCGGAGAAGACACTCTTCCACAGTGACTTGCGTCTGGTTGATGCCTCCTCTCCTTCCCCGTCCATGCTTTTACCCTTTCTGTTCTTCCGTGGTGAAAACAGCAAACTCCATTTCTTCTCCTTCTCTTCTTCTAATGGCTCGACTTCAGATCTCCATCGCTGAACTTCAGCACATGCCCCCTCCAGAGGTGCCTCTGATAGTGCCCTCCCACCCTCCAATGCACTCTTGTCTCTCTTGCTAGAGCAACTGGATATGTTTTGCTCCACTACACTGGATCTGGGTGGCAGCTGAGAAGGTGTAGCAGAAGAGAGGTCCGATTCATCCGCACTGCCTGCATATAAGACCTCAACCTCATCTGTAGGGAGACTAGGAGCCCTGATCACACCTGCTTTTAGCCTTTCACACTGTATATACTGTTCTGTCCTTAGAGAGGTAGCCTGGGATGCAGAGCTCACTAAAATTTCCCTCTCTTGATGAGGCTCTGAGCGGTTCACATCCCACTCCTGCCTGATCACAAGTGGACTGCAGGGATGATTTAAAACCCCTGAATCAAAGGTTGACCCTTTATGATGCCTTTCATTGCTTGTGCTGGAGCATTCAGAGGCCAGTCCTTGACCCTCCAGAGTAAGGTCAAATCTATGGGCCACTGAACAATGACTCGCTACCTCCTGTACAATCTCAACCTTCTGACTCACACATTCAACTATTGTTTCTGGAGTATGTGAGCTGCTACATAAAGGTGTATTATACTGAAAATATGGGTTAGTGTATTGAAGGTCTGCAAGAGATGTCTCTGTGCCATGAGTGCATATGCTCTGAGTGGGTGTACCTGAGGTTTGGTTTTTTGAGTCACTTTCAAGTGGAGGGTTTGACAAGTTTGAGGCAGACATGTAGAAAGTGGGAATCTGTGTCCCAGAAAATGTCAATGAGCTTTCCATACTCTTAATATCGCTGATCATATGCATCCCCAAACTCTTTCTCATCTCAGCACTCTTCAGCCAGAATTCCTCAATAATCTCTGACCTCTTAGATGCTGGGTCCACTGGTGTCACAGACAGATTAGACATGGGTGAAGCGGTGCAAGAGTTGTCTTTGTGGGGTGTGTGGGGGCAGTCTAAAGAAAGAGAAAATTCTCTGAGACCACACTGGTGCTCTGTAGACTCAAAGTGTTCCTTATCCTGTAGTTCACGCCATTCTGATTTTCTGTCGGGAAAAGGTTTGAGTTCCAGGCCTTCAGACTGCTGCTGATGGAATTCTGGAAAGAGATTTGCATTGTTAGTTGCATAGATAATACAGAAGAGGCATTATAATGCTACATCACAACCAAGATGCAGAAAAGAATGAAGCAACATAAATGAGCTAAACCAGGCATATTTCCACCTATTAAGGAACTATCGGATTCTAAAACTAAACTGGGTCAAAATACACAGTTCCTGTTTTACGTTTCTAGTTCAATGCAAAATGGTAATTTTAATTTTCTGTTTTTACAGATGTGATGACACCCAAAGTGTAAAATACAGCAACACAGCAAACATGGATACGAGTTTGGCTACAGTTACCTTGTGCCTTTTTACGGCAATATTACAATGCTATTGCAAGGTCTTTAACCGCCTTTGCCTCCATTAAGCTTGGTAATATGCTTTAATATGCTTTGCGTCTGTTTTCTACTGCAGTAAAGAACATGCCATTGAAAGTAAACAAAACTACTAAAACATTAACTTTTTGGTTTGCCACTTGTGTAGGAACATTGCCACCTCAGATAGAAAATAAGCTTAAGTAATTGTTTGCAGTTGAGAGTGTCTGTCATTCTGTGAAACTCATGTTTGAAAGTCATCAGCACCACAAAGTAAAGGTAATCTAAAAAAGAAACTGACAAAGCTCCTGGGGCTAAGATCCTGTAATGCAAGTCTCTGATTCTTATAGTGGAAATATACCTCTCCACCAAGTCACTGAGTCCTGTAAAAGACTCCTGGTCTCTAAAAGCATATTTTAAAAACAAATAAACAATAAAGTACATGCATCAGTATAGAAGTTATTAACCACAATTAGCCTGATCAGGGTCATGAAGGGTAAAGAGCCTATCCCAGAATAAGCATAACTGAGCATGCACACTGGACAGGACACCAGTTCACCACATGTCTGACCTAGCTGTAAGTTATAATGCTTAGGTTGTTATTTATTTACAGTAAATCTAACTTTGTCAATTGGGTGGCATGGTTGCTGTTTAATAGTGCGGACCAGGTTAAAGTCCCAGTCTTGCTGCAACTTGTGCATAATTTAGCAAGGTTTCCTTCCATGTGCCAAAGACGTGTTAGGTCAGCTGGTGTCTCTAAATTGGCTCAATGTGAATGAGTGTGTGTAAATGAATATATATGTATAAACATAATGAAGGAACATAAGTAAATCCCTGTTAAAGGGATTAACATTAAAAACAAGCTGTGTGCAATCTTCCAAAAAAAAAGAATACTGTGTGTCACAGTTTCCATGACTAATCATGCATGAGACTATGGATGAAAACTGCTGAGCAATGAGAAACTGAGCAACCTAAAGTAAGTAACAAGCAGCAAATATGTGGCATGGTGGAGCGGTGGCTAGCGGTGTCATCAGAGATCTCGATTTTGGTTTCTGGTCTGTACATGTGCATGTTCTCCCTGTGTCTTTGTGGCTTTTCACTGGAGACTCCAGGGAGGCACGGAGTAGCACCGCCGCCTCATAGCAAGAAGGTCCTGGGTTAGGTAAACTGATTACTCTGGCATTGACTTGAGTATATATATATATATATATATATGACTAGTCTTGAGATAACCTTGTGTATAGATGTAACCTTGCGTGTCGCTGAAATAGCCACTGATACTGATGTTAAAAAAACGAACAAACAAACACTGGGGACAGTTTCCACCACATTTGAAAGACACGTGGTAGCTCAGCTAGTGCTTTTAAAGTGTTCCAGTAGGAGGGAGTGTGTGGGTCTATGTGCACCGTGATGGACTGGCGCCCAGTCTTTGTTTCATTCCCTCCTTGTACCCAGTGCTGCCCCAGCTCCCATGACCCTGAATTGAAATAAGTGGGTATGAAAATGAACAAGCAGCAATTTCAGCAGAAATGTGGGTGCTACATCCATCATGATCAGGGAGCAGTGCTACCTTTAATGACACCTGGCTCCTCTTCTTGTAGCCACACCCCTAAATGTAGCTCCCTGTCCCAAGGGCAGTACTCGCCCTCTAGTCACACACAATATGTTACACATAAACAGACAGACATACATCCAGATAATCAATCCAAACATACATGGGCAAACAGGTCAATATGAATATAAACACCAGTACAAGGGAATGTAAGAAGTAAACAAGACCAGTTAGACACAGTGCCAAAACTATTTTTGCACCACTGAAACTATTCTCAAGAAACTTGAGATCTAGTATAATACAATTTAAGATGTGCAGAAAACATTTTTACCATCACTTGATTCCCCTTCATCCTCCCCTTCATGGTCCTCTACTTCAGAAACCTCGTCTTCATTATCTTCTATTACTTTCTCATCCTCCTTCTGTTTCTGCTCTTCCTCCTTTTCGCATGTTACGTTATCCAGCTCCCTCACACTATTTATCGTGGCCTGAGGCTCCTCCCCACTTCTCTCGTGTACCTCCCTCTCTTCGTCTAGATCTGACTCTGAACTGCTGTGATTATTCAAAGTGAGACAGAAAGATGAAGCTTGAGAAAAATATTGTTTTTCCACAAAATGATAACAAATGCTTGCAAACAAGAACAAGTGTGTGTGTGTTTAGATCATACCTGGACTGTTCCTCACTCCCTTTCTCCTGCAGGTTCTGGCTGAGGTTGTGCTGTGCAAGAGTCTCTTCGGGTACTTCTAGCAGCAGGCTTCCCTGCTCCTGCAAACAAGGCTTGTAGTTCTCAAGGGTGATGCGCTCTGGAGTGCCACACATCCTCTTTGCCAGTCCACATGGCACATCCGGTGAAGAACTGGAGAAGTGATCATCAGGAGAAAACGACATGTCCGCCAAACCCGAGGAAGCATACATAGGAATGAGAGGATGGGCAGGAGACGCAGGCTGCAGGGTCACAGACATAGTGTGTTCTTTTAGTTGATAACCATTTCATTTAACATGCCTAACTTGTATAGATTCCAGAAAGGATTATATGGCTGCAACACTTTAACCAACACTTTGACAAATCAATTTTATGATGTGGGTTATGACTGCTGCTTATGCATTAAAAACACCTAGAAATGCATACATTATTTACTGGTCTAGAGTAACATACTGTAAATTATTTTTTGTGAATTCTCATAGAGCAACAAAGTAATACATTACATATCACCAACATATACTTTATGCTGTGTACTTTTTTAAATTGACTTCTAAAATTATAGTATACATAGAATATATTGGTGGGCTATTGTCAACCTATTAGTGACTTTTAAAAACATGTAATACTCCACCAAGACTGCTGCACCTGATATACATGCACCTGGTGCATGCATTGCATCAGGTGTGGTAGCAGGAACACTTAAATGTGCAACACTGAATGGAAAAGGGTAAGCTATAGCAGTACCTGTGTGGAGTGAGGCACTGTGGTTGGAGCAGGTCTCTTCCTTGGAGCCATGTCTGTCAGCCTGTAGCGGTAGTGCTGCTTACAGTAGAACTTTGCTACAGAGACACCAAAATAATATATATATAAAAGAAGAAGTGTATACAGTTAATGTGATTGGGGAAGTATTTATATTTTGACCAAAGGCTTTCAAGCACTGCCCCTTTCAAACCTTCATGTGACCAAGTATTGATTGGTTGAATGTTTGTGATGTTCATGCTCGTGATGTTTTTTTTAAGTAAAAAGAAGAAGAAGAAGAAGAAGAAGAAGAAGAAGGAGGAGGAGGAGGAGGAGGAGGAGAAGGAATGGACTTAAACTGAATAAATCAAACTTATTATCATTGGTTCTGGTTCTGACATTGGATAATAAATATGCATCAAAGTGTCGCTTGTGACAAACAATACACACTCTGTCCACACACCAGACCTTATGACTATAAAACACAAACAAGGCAATGCTTTCTCAAAAGGCACAAGTGTCAACCTCAGGCAACATATAGCTTCAACTCTGAAGATGGACTAGCACTACTCTGAACAGTACAAGCAGAAAACTGTTGTGTCAGTATGGAACATGCAAATGAAAGCAAAAGCACTGTGTGTTACATTTATTATACTTTTATCTCATTGCAGACAGCATGAACGCAAGATATTTCATTTTTCATCAATCCCAGGGTGGAGCGGCCTGGGTCTTAACATACAAGTATTTTATATTTGTCAAACTTTCCGTTTTCACACATGGCATTATGGTCACACTATGTGCTGTGAATGTTTACTCATATGTTCATGTTTGGGGTGGGGTTTGGGGAGTTGCCGTTACTTCTTTTGCTATGGCCTGATTTTTATTGTATTGATTTGAATACCCCAGTTATGCTATATATTCAGCCCATACTTTAAAAGTTTGATCATTATTAAAATTTTCAATAAAAGGAGGTGTTAAAAATTGTTTGTTTCACATACACACTTATTGACGGCCCTAAAATGATCTTTTGACATTTATTCGATTTAAAATGTATAATAAACATTCAGAAGTTTAAAATGCCATTGAAATATAAGTATTTTGTGCACCGTTTCTCTGGCATGATAAATAGTAAATCTGTAACTATTAAAATAGTAAATCTGTGTTTTTTGCTTAATCACACCTTGTTGCTCATCATAGGCATAGTTGGAGAGGTGCAGTGTAGAGCTGCAGTGGTTACACTGGAAGCAGCTTCTGTGGAAAAACCTGCCCTCAGCGCTGAGTCTCTCCATCACATACACACGTCGAGCGCAAAAATAACACACATCACTGCCGCCAACAGTTGCTGGAAACTCCTTCCTCTGAGAGCCCTGCATGTGAGGGGTAAAACAATAGATTGAAAAAATGGTGAAAGACAGGCTGTAAGATATATGCATGTATAATCCATCTCACTATTAGTTACTGTATATAATAAATCTAAATGGGTCAGGACATTTCCTTTCCTGAGCAAAGTGGAGGCATCTATAAAAAAAAACATGGATACACTATCTCAAAAAGATAGAACATGAGCAGAAAGAAAAATGGACCATATGCAGACAACTAAGGTTAGCAAAACTGGCGTGCTAGTAAAAGCAACACATATTAGACACATTTAACACCTTTAGGATATGGTTCACATTCAGTGAGTAAACACCAGAGGTGGGAAGTATTTTTTATCATATTTCATTTTATTATTAATTTTTAAAAATTATTCCACATTCCAAAGACATTTATTGTATTTGCCTACGATATGCACCCTGTGATGGACTGGCATCCTGTCCAGGGTTGGCTTCTGCCTTGTGATCTGTGTTATTGGTTAGGCCCCAAAACCCCCTCACCCTGAAATGAGTTAAGCAGCTAAGAATTCCTCTTATTATATAAAATTCCTATTAACAGTGTTTTTTAAGGATGAGGTAACAGAACTAACAATGTCTATTAATAATGTCTATTTATATAGGTAGTTATATAGGTATATAAGTAGAGTACTTGCGCTTTTATAAATTTCTCCTGTGCATGTGACTTTTGAAGGTTCATGTAGACAAATGAATCAGCGCCACAATAAAAAATGAATAGGATGAGTTACTAATGACCTAGCATGTACATCATACTGCAGTTAGAAATGCTGAAATAGAATCCTGAAAAAATGGCTATAAGAAACTGCCTGTTGTATTTGAACAAATATTTGTACTTTACTTGTGCGAGTTATTGGTGTACTTCTGCCACCTCTGATGGATGTAAGCAAGGAAACGTATCTAAGGTTAAGCACTTTTAAAACTAGTACACAACACACAAGTAAAGTTAAGTGTATTCTGATGCAAGTTCTATATATAAAGGCTTACCAGCTCCCTTTTATCAAGAAGGGGCATGGGCTCATGCTGCTGATTCTGGAGCTGATTGGCTATCTGCTCAGCCAATGAGCTCACTCCACCTGTATACATCTTAATGTATTTCTACCAATGACAAATAAACAAAGGAAACAATGAAATGAATGAGTAATATAAGTCAACATCTTTTTAAATGAAGTAATTAAATACCTCTCTGTCATACTAAGGCTTACCAGTCTACCTACCAGTTCTGCACTATTTGTAATTCTCTGGTGACCAAGTAGGCTGACAAGGCAATCAACATTTAACTTATTTTCTCTCATCAGTCAAGGACAAGAAAAAAAATACATATCTGAATACTGATAACTTCACATCAGTTTTATTTTTGTTTTGTTATTTTCAACTTTGCTGTGCCCTCCTGATTTTGCTTTTCACGTTTGTTAAGCTTAATTGTTTCAGGTCTTCAAACAAAATGTAATATACGACATCCTAAGGAAACAAAATAGTTTTAAACTTATACTTTTATTCATTATAAGGGAAGGAAAGTGTTAATCAATATCAGCTGGACCTGTATGAAGAAGTACCTCTGAACTATTACTTAATTAACCAAATTTACTGTATCTAGCTCAAATACATTAACAAACATTTCTTCAATCCAGCAATGTGAAATAGACAAAAACCAAGTATCACGCCATGCCAAGATCAAAATTAATTCCACAAGAAATGAGAAAGAAATTAATCAGTAAAGGAAGTTCTTCATTTGGGCGTCTTAGAAAAGAACTAGAGCAAACTTTACCAATACAAATGTATAATTTAATAATTTTCCTTTTACACAATTTATTTTTTATACATTGACTGGTCCATTATCTTATTACATAATAAAACTAGGCAGTTGCTTCAATTCATGGACAGATGGCTTACTGTCCTCAGAGCAGGTTCTGATGCATATTTTAGCAGGGCAGCCACTTCTGGAGATATAAAGGACTGCTTCAAATGTTCTTTATTTCTAATGTGGGGGCACCCTTGGTCTGGTCACATGACAAGTAGCAACTTGGTTGCTACTATGTTGAACTGCAACTCTGTAACCAAAAGTCCTCACCTCGCTAGAGGTGGGATTCAAGCTGGGTGACAAGCATTAGAAACCAGTGCCCTTCCTACCATGCCACTCTGGTTCATATCCTGCCACTACTAAGGTGAGTTACGTCAGCTACAGAGTTGCAGTTATGGCTCACTGACTCCAGTCAAATCTATGAAGTGGGTATTTATTTTTAGTGGTGCTGTTAATACAAGTGGGAAGTTACAGTTCACAGGCTCAGATCAAAGTTTGGATTGTTACGTTCAATACAGTTTATATTTGCAGGGTGCATTCATCGAATTTCCTTCCAGTTTCACCAGGTTCCTGAGCCTCAGTGCTCCTCAGGCTAAGACTATCTATTACTGGTCTTCAGCAGATCTGCTCATATTATGTGGTGCTCACCAAGGGTGTCTTCACATTACAAATATGACTTTAATCATGGTTCAGTGGAGTTCCAGTATGGTAGAGGATGGTGTTGTCGAGTGCCTGCTGCAGGTGGAGAGAGGTGGATGCAGAACTGAATTTGGGAAGTAATCGGTTGCACATTGGTGCATTTGTCTGTATGCAGTGTAATAGAGAGATGATCCAACAGATTTGGAGAGAAATGGGCTCGGGAGTGCTTGCAAGATTCTGGTTATGCGTGGACACTTTGAAATAAAAGAACTCTTACTTACCATAAGTGTTAACCCAGAGACTGCCAAAATGCTTTGCAACTATTTCCAGACTAATAGACTTCAACAATATAGACTTCAATGTAATTAATAAGAGCCAAAGTTCGATTTATGCTGAGACTGGAAAAAAGTCTAGAATTCTAAATTCTAAATAACCCTGTAATTTGGTTGTAGTTGCTAGTATAGCTAACATCTAAATATAATTGATACTGTACGAACAAAATAAATGAGAAGGCTTTAAACTTTAGTGTAATTAATTCTTCCACTCTATACTGTATGTTACTACAGTCCTCAGTTAAATCTGACCAACAATGACCAAAATACTAAGCATACACGAATACAGAATTTCACACAGTAGGCTAAGAAATATACACAGTCGTGTATGCATCTGAGAAGTACACAAAATATTTCAGTTCAGCTGTTTTACACACCTTCAGGTCACTATTCAGTAAGCGATACAATAATATGGTTTGTGAAAATGTTCAGTTAAACGTTTGGTATCACATGCCCTCTGCCTTTGGGTGAGTAATTAAAAATACACATAGTCATCAGCATGTAGTAGCCTATACAGAGAAACCCACAGAAAAGCAGTGCAAAAAGCTAAAATGCTGGAAGGCAGATGAAGTCAGGTCAGGGTAACAACAGTCAAGAGAAGCAAATGGTTCTTCAAATACAAACTAAGTAGGGCAAAAACCACACCACATTACAGGAGGTAATGTCTACTGTCTAAAAGTCCTAGGAGGTTTTTTTAATCTAAGCTATATGCATATGTAAAGTAAAACAAGACAAAGAACTGGACTACATTTCACTATACTTACAAAAGAAATTAGTTCTAAACTCAAAGCTAATGTATGTCATAACTGGCAGTAGTGTTTGATTTGCAATTAATGTAAACTTTTACAGATGGACCCTGTGAGTTTTTAGTCTGTAGTTTTTTTTCTTTAAAGGGAAACATGCTAAATGCTATTGTAACTGAAAATAATTTAGGTTGACAAATTTTGGATAATACATTTAAACTATACATTCATTAATAGCTAACAAACACCAGGATATATACAAATACATTATAGGTTACCACTCTAAGCTGTTATTATGTGTGGAAGGATGTAAAGGATTGACAGGTCACTGATCTGGAAGTAAATATACTACACTACCCACCACCCACTACCACATATATCTCTTCACCTGTTCAGTTCTGCTGGGCAGAGAATGCACTTTGATCATTTCTTTGTAGCGGAAGCTCATTAGCTCCTGCTGCTGAGTGCGCTTTTTCTAGAAAGAGCACACACAATATTGTGTCTACTCACCAACACATATAAACGTCATTCACAAACTATCCAGAAGGACTAATTGCTATTTTTAAAAGTATTTTAGAACAGGGTAATCAGTCTGTACCTGTCTCCACGCAGAGGCTGGGGCCGAAGCCTCAGCTGGAGGTTCAGGAAGGTTAGAACCAGGTGTTATTTGCTCCAAATTTGGCATGGAGCCACTCTGATGTGGACGTATCAAATGGACAAACCAAATGAACACAAATGAGTAATAATAAGAAGAAAAAGCCCAGAAAGGAATGAGAGTTACCCTTAACTATAACAGATACTGGCCTGCAACCAACCAAAGCCTGGGGTTAAATATGAAACAAGTGACTGCATTGTGAGTACACTTGAGACATTTGGACAAATAAACTAATGCAACTCAACAAGCTAGAGAACATTACAGTGCAAACATTCCATATTAACACAGCATAACAGCAAATGAAACCTTTAAGCACATAGTCCATATGCTCAGAAATACCTGTCTCCGTATTGCAGTGGCTGAAGCTGGGGGCGTGTTTTCTTCAAATTTGGCCAACAACTGGGATGTCATGGATTTCACTCGGCTTTGATTACTGTCACCAACTGCTGCAGTAATTGCCTCTAATCCAGGAGATACTGCTGGAACGTGGCCTTCAGGTTGGTCTAGTAGAACCTCCTCCTATTAATGGATAATACAGACTACAGTTCATACTTGTACTGTTGTTGATCTTTTCTGATTTAGACTTAAACAACTGAACAATTAGGACCCACCTCCTCTGACTGACCTTCTTGGCTTTTTCTTCTTCTCTTTCCAATGGAATCAACAGTCATTTCTTTCTTATCCTAACATATGTAAGTGCAATGTTAAAACACCTGTTGTTGAGTATGTGTGTGTGTGTAAGTTTGTGTATGTGTGTTTATACACTACCTTGGGGTTACGTTTGCGGGAAAGACTTTGTCCCAGCCTGTTAAGCAAACACATTGGTGTCTTGGTGACTGAGACAAGTGCTGCTTTTTCTTCTGCACTCAGGTTTTCTGATGGGATATTAAAGAGACTAACTCACCCAGAATCCAGCAGTTCCATATAAGTTAGTTTTAATTATATTTCCTAACATCAAATTATACACTGCGTCCAAATGCGGTATAAACAACGAATGATGAAATATGCAATTATAGTCCTCAAATATAAGAACACGCATTGTCCTCACCGCTAAGTGGTGCTGTGTCTTTAAGGAGATCTTGGAGTTGACTGAGGTACATGACCATGCACAACGAGTCACTCTCTTCTAGCACACTCATCTCACGGCCTGTCATGATGGGGAATATGCCAAACTCCTGCTCAGCAACGTCCAAGGCCAACTGGTTGTTTAGCTCAGCCTCACTTTCCTCAAGAGAGTAGAAATCACTGCAAGAACACAATCAAAACCCCTAAACTCACGTTTCTTTATAGATCTTAAACATGCAGACGATATATATGCCGGGATATCTACAAAAACACAGGTATGAGAACATACATGAGATCAGGCCTGTATCTGTGTATGAGTGCACAGAGTGCCAGTCCGCTCCTCCAGGACGTCGTGAGGTCCGTCACACAAACATTTGGGTAGCCCTCCATCTGCTCCTGGCACCAGTTCAGTAGTTTACTTGAACGAGCTGTGGAGTCTGTATACACAGCATTATGAAAATTTGAAAAAAAAAAAAAGAATGAACGACTGAAAGTGGACCAGTTTGTGCTTGTACATATTTGTCATGTCATGCTCACCTTGGTGTGTAAGTCTAGGAGCTGGAGAGAGGCCCATGACCGTTCCCAAAACAGACTCTTCATCTGTGTCTATGAGGTGGCTCACCTAAAGGCATTGTAATGCATGGGAACATTAGCAGTGGCTATGACCATATACGTTTGTGTTTAAGGCACAGAGCACTCAGGATAATTCAGTGTGTAACTGACCTGTGCTGCATTGATAATCTGCATATTGAGGTTAGGGTAACGTGTGGCTGGGTCCAAGCTGTACTGGCTATAGTTCTTACTCACGTTCTCTGGTGTGGTCTGGGGAAGCAATCGATACACACTCTCTCTAAAATAAGAAAATAAGATGCCATCATTAACTTTAGAGATGTATTTTTATATATAGACACAGTAAAGCATAGCACAAATTAAAAGCCAGTTCAAACCTCTCAGCCAGCAGCTCTAAAGGGGCAGTGCCTAACCCCCAGCCACGAACCATCCATGCTGTGTCCACAGCAGCCAGGAAACCCCGAGCAATGCCTGTC